>JAOVYX010020650.1:0-16768 GCA_035668315.1 Drosera spatulata | reverse complement strand
CCCCCCAACAAAAAAAAAGAAAAAAGAAAAAAAAAAGGCCTTTGAGGTTAAACATCAATGTTCTGATTCCAATACATCAATATAAGCGTTCACATGAAAAAATCGACACTCAATCATTGGAAGGCAAACAGTTGATATCAACAGAACCCTACACGCAAACACGAATCCAAATCATTCATTCAATTCAACCGAAGTTAGCAAAAGGGTAGGGGAAAAATCAAGAAGCGAAATGAAAAGGTAGAAGAGGTGGGTTGAGTCGATGGATTGAGCAGAGATGCAAATATATACCCTGACCCATTTGCCTTCAAATTCTGCCATGGCTTGATTGTGCCGAGTAACAACAGATAATCGATGAGATTTGAATAGAAATCAACTGCTGTTTGACTTATCTGGCCATCAGTGAAATGGTTGTAGCAAGTAGCAGTTGAGTGGAAGCCGTGTTGGATCATATCATATGCAAAGAAACACTAGTGGGGAGTATTATACAATGATTGCGGCATATTCCATGCCGTTTAGCTATTTTTTATCAAGTTGATATGCAACGATCATCCTGCGTCAGTGTGATGTATATCTGGCCCGGTGCTATATGAGTATAGTCTCCATCTGTCAGTCATAGATTTTAAGTTAGAATTTCTCCCGTTCGTCCATTTTAAATCTTTATCACCAAACGCTTTCGAGTCTTGTTCAGTTGTCCAGCTCAATTCAGAAACAGACGTTTCTCATCCTCCGAGCCCTTGCTTTGAAACCCTAGCCAAGGTTTCCATGCGCCATTGACGGGAAGCTTCTAATCCTAACAACCACTTCGCCATCGAAATTGAGGGAGACATGTCCAGTTGAGATGGGCTATGATTGCATCTCGATGTCTAAGAACACGATCTAATAGATCGTTGTATCGAGTAGTTGGATCATAATCTCTTACCATAAAAATGACTGCATGCACAACAGCACCAACTATGAGAAAGCCACCAATCCACATGTGATGTATAAACAATGAGATTTGGGTACCATAGTCAGTACCTAGATAGGGAACGTCGAATGTAAACTAGAAAACAAACTTTATAAGCTGTTAAGTTGCTTAAACTTTTGGTGTCATGGATCTTTCGATAAAGAAAGAAAAAAGAACTCCTGTTCCACCTATCCCTTCACTCCCCAGGGATGTAGTACAGCTAGACAATCACGGTTCATCGCTCGGAGGGAGGGAATAGTTGCAAGCATTTTCCGTTCCGTCGGTAATGAATCAATACGCGGGGAAAGTTTCTTCCATGAGAATGGCCAGTCCCTTAAGGCTCATATTGGTTAGGTATGCTACTTGAATAGGCGACTTTCCAGAAGGTCTTCAAGGTAGATATGCTCTTCTTCTCAGAAAGACCATACTCTTTTTTGGTCAAATAGCACAGAAGGTAGAGTTGGGGAGTTGGTAGAGAAAAAAAAGTAGTTAAAGACTGGACGTAGAAATGGCATGTTGAAATCGAGTTATCGACTTCCATATCCTTCCCAGTTTCTATCCTCTCTCTTGTCGTACACTCCTCTTCTTTCAACAGAAAAAGAACGAACACAACTTCTTTCTTCAAAGGCTGACTTATGATTGTTACGCGAACTCTCAATACTACTTCCAATCGGTCAAGCATAAATGAATAGAAAATGAAATGTAAGAAGAATGAAGCCCTGGTCCGATCAAAAAAAGGAGAAGAAGTAGCTTCCTCGACCCCGCTTCTAATCCTAATGGTAGGTGGTTCAAGTAGTAGAGTGTGAAGTCATTCTTTCCTCTTAGAGGCCAGTAGTCCTATTTGTCGATGTAGGTTGAGGAAGATATAAACCACAAGGGAGAGAATTTCAGGCCCAATCTGCAGTCTAACCGTTTTCAAGTTCTTGCAGCTCACGATACATCAAACAAGGAGATTGAGGGGCAGTCACCCAGATCATCGCAAGATCGGAAAGAACACCAACGACGAAAGCACTCTGCTGGGTCAAAAAAGAAAATTCTAATTTCTTTTTAGCTTTAAGTATATTAGAAAAAAAGAGCTCACGTTATTCTTACTGACCTTCAAAAAGATTCATATTTAGAAAAAGCAAAAAGTAGAATCAATTCTTTATGCCAAAATCAAAAGATTCAATCATGTCAAAAATTTATCAAGAAACAAAAGAAGAAAAAAAGGGGTCTATTGAATTTCAAGTATGATTTCCCTTCCTTTAGCTACTCAGATGTTTCAGTTCGCTAAGTTTGGAAAGTCCAAAGAGCGCAGACTAGCCACGGAGCTTGGATATGGTTTCCCGATCGGAGATCCATGGATCACAGACGGTATCTCCCCATGGCCTTTCGCCTCTGAAAGCGTCCTTCCTTCTCAATGCCCGGACATCCATCCAATGTTTTGAACGCTAAATTAATCAGGCTAATCCGTTACACTCCATGGCTGTCACATATAGTTCCCATTGTCAAGAAGAACAACAAAAGAAATATGCATCAATTTCAAAAATGGAAATCCCATATCCGGGGTCAAGACTTTTTTCGTTATATGGTGTGCCCGGCCCCTGTTTATGGTGTGGATCTTTCCTAAAATTCCGATGTTCTCGATTTGTTCTCCCCGTCGGTCGGTCAGTCGTTTTCGCATGGCTGGGTTTACATCTTGCTCAAGGATGCTCCCGAAGTTTAAACAACCAGCTTTCCTTGTCCCCGATCTGAAAACATTTTAAGAAGATCCTCTACTTCAATGTCCGTCTTCTTGTACCGATCAAGGAAGAATGATAAAAAAATCTGTAACATCTTCCAAGGATGAATGAATCTTCAGGAGTCTTACCCCACTCAGAATCCCACTTTCACTGCCCTTATTCAATCATAGCGGCCTACTGGACAAGGGTGGTAGGAAGCCTCTTTCCCTAGAACTTATACTCACATCCAATACATAATCCATGTGTTTGTCATCCACCTCAAGATAACTGTCACTCCTGCATCAGTATCCCCCAACGCGCTCTCGTTACCAATTGGATGGGGCCTAGCGGCCAATCGGCTCACATTCCCTCTCAAGGCTACCAGACTATATATGGTGTCTCAGACGCGGCTAAACGTTCCTAAACCAACCAAAAAGATTCATTGATCGTGTATCGACGATTTCGAACATCATCTTACAGAATTTTCTTTTCGAGAATCCGATCTGAAATTCCTTATTCCGAAAAAAGGGAACAACAACTGTAAAATACAGCTACCCTAAAGGAAAGATCATTAAGTCTTGCCGGCGTCTGAGGCATTCCTTTCCCCTAAAGCTGTCTTCAAGCAATCCATAGTCTTGGTAGGAGTCCGCCCATAGGGGAATCAGCACCCACCGGAGCTGCTTACTGACCCGAGGATAGGCTTTCACCAGTTCGCATGCTACTGTTACTGTGACTTCAACTCCACATCTACGAAGAAAAAAAAACGTAGTGGGTAAGCCAAAAGTCAATACCAATGAAGACCAGACTTGGAATTTCAAACAAGGAAACGTAGTAGCCTAATCGAGGTCTGGAAAATATCTTGGATTTGTCGTACGAGTGGCATTGAGATAGACCAGTCAAAAATTTACGCCATCCAAAAGATACCAGAACCAAGGAATTTACGAGAACAATGGAGGACAGTAC
Source organism: Drosera spatulata (assembly GCA_035668315.1). Taxonomy (NCBI): domain Eukaryota; kingdom Viridiplantae; phylum Streptophyta; class Magnoliopsida; order Caryophyllales; family Droseraceae; genus Drosera; species Drosera spatulata. Next base: position 13,159 of record JAOVYX010020650.1, on the reverse strand, counting down.
TTATTTGAGAGCTAGATCAGAGCCAATAAGGAAGGAGAGGTCTATTTGGTCCAATCAGATCTGATTCTAGCATTTTTCTATGTAAATTGATTAAATATGTTTTAATTTTCCATGCGATTCCTCATTTCTTTTTTTTTTTTTCTGACTTAATAGTTACCGAGGAATGAGAAATGGATAAGAGCTATTTGATTCAGCCAAGCCCCTCTCCTTGCAGTCGAGGTCCTCCGCCCCTTTCCTCGTTGTCCAGCCTTCAAGGATAGCAAGGCATTTTTCCTTTTAACAAAGGGGACTTCGAAGGTCTTCTTTGCTAGTGTGTAATTCACCATAAAGGAAGGGAAGGACCTATCGAAAGACCACGATTTCGTTTAATAACTGAAGAGGCCAAATCCGTCAACCTTAAAAGTCGTGATACCCTCAATGAAGCAGCTCATCACCTCAAAGCGTTTCCCTGCTCAAATTCTTCTTATCTTTCTCAATCACCATCGACCCATCACTCAAAACCCTAATCCAAAACTGCCCACTTCCTCAAATCGCAGTCTTGCTACAATTTCAGTTTCTCCATCATCATCGCAGAGTCCCCGAAAACCCCTTTTTCTTAGACCACCAGTCTACTCGTCAACTGTCTCGGATCTCCGGGCATTTGTGGAGTGGGCGAAGACGCTTGCTTCGTCAGCGGGATCGAGTTTTGTGAAAGTTGACGATGGGCCGGATTCTGAATTGTTGCTCAGGGAGCTCAGATGGCTCCTGGAGGACTCTGTCGCTGATCCAAAGGTTATGGGAAATATTGGCATTGTTGAGGATTTGGGAATGGGTGGTGTGTCTAGGGTGATACGGTTGAGGGAGAGTCTTGATGGATTGTATGAGTTGTGGAAGCAGAGGATTGAAGAGAGGCGACCGTTGCAGTACATTGTCGGGTGCGAGCATTGGAGGGATCTTGTGTTGAGTGTGGAAGAAGGGGTTTTGATTCCCAGGCCGGAGACGGAGAAGATCGTGGAGTTGGTGGAGAATGTGGTTGCGGAGTGTGAGATGTTGAGGGAAGGAGTGTGGGCTGATTTGGGGACTGGTAGTGGCGCTCTTGCTATTGGTATTGCGAGGAGTTTGGGGAAGAACGGAAGGGTGATTGCCACAGACTTAAGTCCTACTGCGGTTTCAGTGGCTAAGTTTAATGTCGAGAGATATGGTTTAGAGGAAGTGGTTGAGATTAGGCAGGGGTCTTGGTTTGATCCTTTGTTGGAGCTCGAAGGAAAGCTTGCTGGTTTAGTGAGTAATCCACCGTATATCCCGAGTGGAGATATCGGGGGCCTGCAGGCCGAGGTGGGCAAGCATGAGCCTAGGCTTGCACTTGATGGTGGCGCTGATGGGTTGGACAGTCTTCTTTATTTGTGTAAGCGGGCAGCGAAAATGCTGAAGCCTGATGGCTTCTTTTTGTTTGAGACTAATGGAGAGAAACAGTGCGAGTCATTAGCAAACTACTTGGAGAAGGAAAAAGAGAATAGCTTTCGCGATATTAACATTGTGCCGGATTTTGCTGATGTTCCTCGATTTCTGACTGGTTTTCGAAATTGAAGCTCAATGTTGCTGTTTTAGCGTCCCTAGTATACATGATTTTCTGCTGTGTCTTGATTTGGCAGATGTGTTTATCAATTTCCATGAGTTTGTACACTGATCATGCCATGTACTTTTGGATGTATCAGAAATGGAGGATGTTGCAACAATTGTCTCACTTTTTCATCTTTCTGGGCTTGCTGCTTTTCGTAACATAGAAATGGAACAAGAATTCTTTAGTTGTTTCTGTCAGAATCGTGCTACAGCTATCCGATTGGCAATTAATGTACAATATGGCTTATGCCATTTTGGTTATTATTCGTATTCGCTCAAACGTCAGTATCTTGCCGACCTGAAGATTGCTGAGCAAAGAGCACAACTGAAGATTCAACAGACAAAAATTCACTTGCTATATATTTTTTATGATGGAATCCAATTAAGTTCTGTAATTTTTCACTATTGAGAGGCATCATCGCCCCGATTGATGCCTCAAGAATGCTTCAATTTTCAAACTTACAAGGCTTTCTTTTTCTGAACTAAGTCTGAGTTATATATACTATGACTGGAGCGTATCTATATATATAAACCACGAAACTGTGATCTACACTAAGATCATATCATCTTCTCGAACTTCTCAAGCTTCCTTACTCTTTGCATCGATCTGATGAGTAGTGCCAAGAAAACACCTGCAGCATAAAATAGATGTTAATCAATGAAATCCCATGAATTCTTTTGTCCAGCTTGTTTCACTGAAAAGGGTGGTAAATGGGAGAGGATATTACCTGCACCTACGTATGATCCATTTGCCACAATGTCACTTCCCTGGTTACTGAAAGTGACCCCCAAATTCAAAAGTGTGCCGCCAGCAACCGTGTAAATGGTTGCCATTTGCAGTATCGTTGCTTTTCGAGCAGCTCTTTCAGACTGCATATACAGTTCAAGTAAAGTAAGAACTAGTAGAGTGGAACCACAGCCCTAAGACTCCTAGATTACACAAAAGATGGAAATCCTCAAAGTCATACCTCCAGCACTCGCACCCGTAGTTTTAGATCTCCAGATTCTAGCTGCTTTACAATCTCTTCTATCCGCTGGACACGAAATGGCATAGACACCGCAGAGGATCTTGCCTGGGATTGTTAAAGTTGGCATAAGCATTTTATCCACAACAGAACAAATGATCAATCTAGGCATTAGAAAAACGAAAAAAAAATACAGGGCCTTCTAGTTCATATTGTCAGAGTACAATTAGAACTGAAACAGCTATCACATTTTTGTTTGAAGGACTCTATTCAGGGAAATTTAAACCAAGCAACAAAACGGAGTCTGAGGGTTAAAACCAAAATGCTTTACATCTTCGGCTTGTTTCCTTATCTCCTGAACAAGTTGAGTCCCCGAACGTTGCTTCTGTTTTAGATCAAGAAGCTCCTGCAATTGAGATGAGATGTCGGGTTTCAGAAGCCAATTTATGGCAGTAATATTGAGAAAAGCCTGCATTTAGCGAGGAATGAGGCTGAAGTAAGAAAACTCACTTGTGCATAGGGAGCGGCAACCTTTACGAACGAAAAATCAGGATCGAGCATATATCCAACTCCTAAAATAAACAAGGGACTACATGAGAACTTCAGAAGGATTCTAAATATCAGACTGCACATTTAAATTTCAAGTAAAACATAGGAGAAACAGAAGCAGATGCTTATTTGAGTACTAGTCCATCTCTGGGAACTAATATGATACATAAGATTAGTGAGGGAGAAGTGACATTATTTTAGAATGTTATCATAGGACATTTTTCCTTTTTCCTCCCGAGTTGGTATAAATTCTAGTTCCATTGATTTCAATGTGTGCACAGGGGACATGCTCAAGCATGAAGTGAGAAACTCGATACCTTCAAGTGTTGAAAATGCCCTTATTACAAAAGTGAAGGTAGATGGAAACCGGAATGGTTGATCTTGTGCAATTGCAAACAGATCCTGAAATATACAAACTTCGAATAAGCAATAGTCTCATCCAAAAAAAAAAACCTGATCACCAATAGATTCTAGTGGTTTATGCAAAGTTCATCTTAGAAAAGGCAGAGAAAGAAAAGGGAAACATTTAGCTAACAGTCACATTTCATGCAAGGACGAATGAGAAAGCGGTCATCTAAGATGTGCACCTAATTGCTTGAAGGGACTCAGTAGACTTCTAACGCTTTAAGGCAATATAAACCAAAATTGGGCACTTAGTAATGAAGATCTCAGCGACACATATAGTCAAGGAAGAAGTAAAGCTAGTCCTTTTCAGTATCATAAAAGATGGATTTGCACACCTCTCCAATGGCATTCAAAGTTTGCTGCTGATCTGGTGTCTGACTTAACAAATTGTCCAAGAAAAACTGCACAGATCTCCTTACCTACAAAGTGGAGTGAGAATCAATGACGGTTACAGACAACCAACTCAAGAAATTTTATAAGGAGAAGCTCTAGATGAATCCATACCGATGACAAATCCCCAGTGGGCTGCAGTGCTCCAAGATCAATCAAGCTATTCATAACCTGCAATATGGGAAGTTATTAGGATTGTCCTAGGAAGCTCAGTCGACTGTTCTCAAGCAGAATTGCAGAGAAATGAACTTTCAGATTGTTGTAGAAAAGCCTAGAAAAAACATGAATAATCTGTCCAACAACATGAAATTCTTATTGAATCTTGTCAGTCTGGCACAAACTGATGAGTAAACCGATATAAATGTGGTAAGATTGCTAGTTTAGGAGAACATTGGCTTATTCTAGGTAGGATTTGGATTTGTCACCACATCATTTCATTCGGAGATAAGAAGTTCTTGAACAGCAGCATAGCCAACTAATAAAGGTGCTATCAAGTCATTACATAGCATAAAAAGATGAGTGCAATGGAATTCCGCTTGCTTTCTTTCCCTTTTTCCTAAAAATAGATAGAAACTAGAGAGTTGTAGAAAAGCATACACAACTTCATGTGCCACTGAAAGATTAAGCAGTTGCAAGGACCATGAGTGAAAAACTGAAAAGCATACCTTTTTAGCGTCCTTTTCATAAACTCCATAAAACAAATCAAGTAATCTCGTTCTAGTAAAGGTTTTAATTTCTCCCATCATCCCAAAATCATAGTAGATGATTGCTTCATCTTCATCAATGGCAAGATTTCCAGGATGAGGATCAGCATGGAAAAAACCAGTCTTCAGAATCTGCAGTCACCACAGAAGTAAGAAAGTCAATGCTTATATAACTGTCCATTTAATTTAGCATGCATAAGGTACAATACTGAAATCAGCATAAGTCATCCACGATGATGCACCTTAACGCACCTAAAACCAAATCGAATACATACTCCAAGCAAAATATCAGAGTAAAGAAGTTTGAAAGCCAGTAAAAACCGAAACTATAAATGTAATGAACTAGTTCCAGCAGACCACATGGCCGATAGACAAGAGAGAGAGACCTGTATTAAGTAAGCTTCAATAGAACGTGATGCAATTCTAGAACGATCATAGCCACGAGCATCCAGCATATCAACCCGATTTATCTTGATGCCTGTTTAGAAGAGAAAACATAGAAAAAATATAATGATTTAGATGGAAATGCCTTCATGCAAGTAGTCAAGAATATAACTCAGATGTCAATAACCGGATATGAAATCATTGCCGAGTTCAAACCTGGGACATACTCCAAGGTCAACACTTTAGGTGCTGTATAATCCCAGTAAACCAACTACAGGGATAAAAAGAGTCAGTGAAACGTGGGTCACTAGGTATAAAATTATATGGTAAATATTAGCTGAAGGAAAAATCTGACTGGGAGCAGGAAACCTACAGGAACTCGGACCCACTTAACATTGCGAAAATCCCGGCGGAACTTATCAGCATTTTTGCCTTCATTTATGTAGTCTATTTCTTGATACAAAATCCTGCAACTCAAAGAAATATGAACATGAGTAAGAGCATCTATCTTGTCGGGTGTTAAGATACAAATGATATTATTGTGAGCTTGAATATCAACTTGAACTTTTGATACAGTTAGTTCTACATGATATTTAAGTAGGTAGTTACAAGCTAAAATCTTTGAATGACACTATTTTGAATGAAATTTAGAAGTGGTACCCGTCAAACATATATGATTAAGAAAAAGAAAAAGAGAAAAGGCGGGAAAAAGAAAAAAGAGGGTTAAAAAAAACTAAGGTGTGCAGTGGATCAGAACAACTCTGCGGAACTAAATTTAGCTTGACAAAACTCAAAAGCAAGCTCCAATTGGGAAGAGCTGAAACAATATGAAACATTTCCATGAAGGTAACCAGAAGAAAAAAACCAAAAAGAGCACAGTTGATTCTTACGTTGCACATTCTTCGTATATGCCAATCCAATCCCTCGTTGGACCACCAAGTGTTTCACTTCTTTGGAAGTATTCAGCAATTAGCTTCAAATTTCCTGGAGATGAGAAAACAGTCACTCAAAGATGCAACCAAAGACAGAAGCAATAATAAACAGTGCAAGGCGAAATCTAAAACTGAAACTCAAGCAAGCACACACTATGATTGCACCCTCTCATTTATAGATCTCTCTACCATTGATAGCAATCAGTTAGGAGAGCAAATTCCACATAAACAAACAAAAGGAGGGTGTGCACCATTCCCACCTTTCAGAAATCTTCACATAAATCAATCAAATAACCTTATCAGGCACTGTTTCCTAAGAGCTATTTCTCCCCATCTCTCGAATAAACCACTGATAGTTTTCACGTTCAAAACAAACCAAATGAAAACTTCCAAAAACACAATTATCGGATAAGATATAAAACAGCACCCATTGGGCACCGCTACAAATATTAGGTTGTCATCATAAACAACCATGTTTGCGGAAGTAAAGTAACTGACAAGTGTAATAGATACACAATCCACTGTGATTGAGCAATTTTGTTCTGAAACTTTTTCCGACTCTTGATGTATACTTGTGAAATATCATATACCACACTTACTACCAAACCTTCTAAAGATATCTATGTGATCATGGGAAACAGAGGAACACTCTCGCACTCGTGGCAAAAGCAAATATGAAAAGTTTTTGGTTTACATCACTCACGTAAATCAATGTCAAAAAGTTTTTTCAGGCCTGGCCTCTGAACTTTTACGACTACCTTCTCTCCGTTATGCAGAATAGCCCGATGCACCTGCATGCAAAAAAAGAACAGAATAGTTCTATCAGCTGAAAGCATAAGATGTTGCAGCATCAGAAATTCAATAAGAGAATGCATACGCTTGGCCTGATCTCTCTCTTCACTTTTTTAGTGACCTAGAGATACCCCAAACTGTTTCAAAGAGATCATAATAGATCCAACAAGATCTTACTTAACACGGTTAAACAGAACCATTGGAAATCTTAGCAGTTTAACAATGATCATTGGATGAGACTTGTTATATGTAAAATTTCTTGTTGAAAATGAGTAAGAGATGCATAATAATTCAGGGATGACTACAGAAAACGATGTAAATGACTAACAATATTTACATCAAAATACTCGTATACAGCCACCTTTTTCCTTATGGAAGATTATCAATAGATTGACCAAAGTTAAGTATGAGTTCCTACATTTTAAACAACCAAAGTAAGCATGAAGCAGCAACATGAACATAAGGCAAATCAACAGGGGGGAGTCGAGCTCCTATGACCAAGCTGATTGACTAGCTGTGAATATTCTCAATACGTAGCCATAATATTGCAATGTAAGAGCCTTATAAGCCTGAACATTTTCCCATCTTCCCAAAAAAAGAAAAAAAGAAGAAGATGACAGCTATTTTTTACCTTTAATTTTCATGAGAAAAAAAGAGTTTAGGATCACAGTTGAAGAAATGATGTGTGTTTTAACAGAGAGCATGCTTGTGATGTCAAACTCTCTTGTGTCTACTAATACATCTTCCATATTAGCAATGTTCCGAGCCATCATAGAAATACCTTTAGATCACATTTACAAAATTTCAAAATTTTCAAATTTAAAATTTAAATTTTTTCTTTTCTTATAAAATTTCAAAGTTCTCAAATAAAATTGCAACAAAAAACTTATCCAAGCAAGAGTCCACAGAATCCAGAAAATAAAAATCCAAATTTATAGAATATTATATACTCCCTCCATCCCGAATAAATTACGAAAGTTTGACTTGACATGGTTATTAATATATAAATTGACTTTATGTATTGCGACAATGTTGTCCTTGTGAATGTGGAGAAGAGAATGTGAGTGTGTGGAGAAATAAAAATAATGATGAAAAAAATGATGTGATATAAAATAGGGATATTTTGAACTTTTAGACATAAAATAGTTGTCACTCATGGAAGTGTTGCAATTTATGTGGGACATCCATTTTTAATAGTGTGTCGTATTTTATCAGAGACGGAGGGAGTAATTTATATCTAGCTTCGAGACAGGTGATCGACTCATGCCTGGACTATTTAGAGTGCATTCAATATCAAATCTCACTCATGCTGCGATTGACTGTTAAAGCAAGAAGAACCATTCAAAGAGGTATCAGAAGACAATAAGTTTAATAGGAACATTCAGACAACCAAATCCATAATCTTAAACAAAACCAAACACCTGACCAAGACTAGCTGCAGCTATTGGCCTGTCTTCAAATTCCTCAAAAAGAACTTCAACAGGTGCTCCAAGTTCTTCTGCAATAAAGTCTCTTGCTTTCTTTGGTGAAAATGCAGGCACCCTATCCTGGTAAATGCAAACAAAGGATGGTAAACCTGAAGCAGCTTCATATATTTGGTAATAATCACAGCAATAAATTTAAAGAAAGAAACATGTTTGGAAAGTTCAAACACTTGAGACAGCACGAGAAGAAGTACCTGCAACTTGGCAAGCTCATCAACAAACTCACGCGGAAAAAGATCAGATCTCGTAGAAGAAAGCTGTCCTAGTTTAATGAATGTTGGTCCAAGTTGTAGCACACGTTCCCTTAGCCACGCAGCAGTTTTCTTCCTTCTGTTTTTCTAAATGCAAAGGATTATAAGAAAAAAAAAATATCAATATTTTAACATGAAAATCAAAAGGCACTTCTAGATAGGAGAGCAGAATCGAGGAAGAAATGAAAATATATCAGCTCCAAAACAAATGAAGCAAGAGTGGTACAATAATACAAGGGTATCCAGGCTCGTTTTGTTCTACAGAGCCTAAGACTCACTAGATTATCTTCTGAGAATCCACCAAAGTAAGCCCACTTTGCATTGTCAAAGAGCACACGGACACGGAGAGATATAACAAAGGACCAAACATCTATTGATCTTTGAACCGAATTATAGTTTTCATTTGCCCAACTGAAACCCTCATCACTTGGTAGAACCTTCAGCTCCTCCACTGGCGGAAGCCCAGCAAACTCTTTGGCTTTAGGTTTTGCGACCAACCCAGGAGTGCTTCCCCTCTTGACTATGCTTGTGCCATTTACTAACTGCCTGGAACCTTTCAGAACCTCAGCCTTGTTAACAGAAGCAGCTCTTTGTTTGACTACTTCAGAGGCTGGGATCATTTTGGCAACCCGTCCATTGGTCCCTACATTGACTGATGTTTCGGATTGCCGCATCTCCACTTGAAATCTAATACCCCTGCGTCTTGAAGGCACATGACGGATGTGGCAGCCAAAAATTATGTTGGATGTATAGCTTGAGTAACTATGATTCTGCAGATTTGTACGACGATTAGGTAAATCCAATGCATAGCAGCTGCAACTTTGTGAAGCAAGTACAGCCGCCATTCAGGTCAGAAGCTTCTTCTAAAACTGAATGAAAGGAAAAAAACAATATCAGACAGTGCCGTATAAATATTCAAGAACATACTAGATACAAAACAATTAAGGTCAATCGTCCTCACTCCAATGTGTCCCAGAATGCTGTTCTTAAGTCTGAACTTTTATTGGGTCTAATAGTGAACTACCGGATCAGGTAGAACATCATTCAGTTACTCTTCGGCCATTAAGCTATTTTTTATATCAAGTTAAAGTTCTTAACTACGAATTTCAAATTAGCTATGCCTTTTGTGACAAATGTCACAAGTACCTATGCGCATAGTCATTGATCCCAGCCAAACAGGCCATGTAAGTCTCAAACATAAGATGATGCATAAGAAAATCCTAGAGGAACAACCCATTTTGAGATCCCAAAAGATTTTAACAACAAAAGCTAACCCACATGACCATAATAAACCATATTCACCATCATCCCACAATATATGATTACCATCACAACTAATTTCATCAATTCACAAACTCAAACACCAAAACCCACAATCATAAACAAACAAACAACACACCAAGCCCTCACTTTTCACCCAAATGACTCCGACCTAGAATCACAAATCCCAATCTCACACTTTCCCTTCTCCTCAAATCAATCCAACTGATCCAAAGGGTACCCAAAGGACCCGATTCGATCACTCCACGACCCTTTTTCCTCAATGATCTTCGACAAATCGATCGAGTTCTCGAAAGGGTAGCTGGGAATTGGGCAGAGGACAAGTGTGGAAAAGCACTTTGCGTTGCTATTTTGAGGAAGCTGTGCCTTGTGCGTCTAAAAGAATGCATCTTCCACATTTATGCAGCGAGCACATAGCGACAAAAAAAAAAAGAAGGAAAATTGGAGTGATCACAGCCACATGGTTGGTTGATTGGTCCAAGTTGGGGCTTCGTGGTGGTGTCTTTGATTAGTATACGATTCTATTACGTCGACCGTTGTTCTGTGGGCGCGAGGGCTTCATAGTATCGCTGGTGCGTCCAGTAGTTGTGATTGTATCGCAATGGTTAATCGGATTGGTTCTTACAAAAATCCAAGTATGGTGTCAAGGCAGAAAAGATTGGAAAGGAACACGATCCTATTAGGTTGTCCTTCTCAATACTGAATGTAACGTTAGATCTCGATTGATTTGTCAAGATAAGCTTTAATCAATATTATAGACAATCAAACAATAAATTTGAAACATTAATCATTACTCTTTTCATTTAAAAAAAATGCTACAACATTTATTTTTATACATCATCCCCTAAAAATACATCAAATATCTTTTTACGTCATCCCCTAAAAAACACAATTTTTTATTTTTTATTTTTGGGTTAAAACTTTTCCCAACAAAGTATCCCCTATTAACTTATCTCTTAGTAATTGTTACAATAAACCATTTTATGAACACAAAAAGTAGAGACATGTAGGCAAAATTATCAAAAATTCAACACATATAAAAATCCAAATCGAGTCAAGCTATGTTATTTTTCATAAGACGGAGGGAGCATACAAGTTATGTATTGTTATCAAACGTTTTAAAAAAAAAATAGATCGTCATGTTGTTTAATACAAGATGAATTCCCTCAAAATATATATCAAATAATATCATCTTGAGAAGTGTTACGTTTCAAGAAAATGATGAAATGTGAGGCTAGTATTTTTCTTGGGGCATCATTGAGTCGAGCACTGCAGCCTTCTTTGACAAAGAACATAAATGAAATCACCTCTTTGAAAAAGTCTTGAGATCTTTCCAATAATATCCATTCATGTGGTGAAGAACCTTGAAGAAGCAGGAGGCCCAAATATCTAAATAATTTGGATTTTATTTTCGAACATACACGTTGAAATCACCTCATGTTGTTGTAACATATGAAAATGTTAAGGATCGATATCATGCCTTGACATTAGGGTCGGAATCGAAGATAATTATTGTATGATTATTTTATATTATGTTTGAAATGGATGCTAGAATATAGTTTACGATAACTATTTACCTTCTCGGGATATTAAATACAAGCAACACTTGCGTGGCACAAATAAAGGACATGATAATAAAGACGTTGATTGTGCATGTGTGAATGAAATGAATATAATGAGAACGTAATGAATGACATATAATATGTGAAAGTCCCTCTTATACGTATGAAGCTCGAGCACGGTGTGTCGTTTCTTGGATCTGTTGAGATCGTGAGTTGTTGTCGTATTTTTTGAGATGTTATAATAACGAAGGTTGAGCTTGGCGTCCCTTCTTAGATCTATAAGAATTATTCATTATTTCTTTGATAGCCTTCATGGCTTTGGATTGAGTCAGTGAACTCCAATTTTATTTTATTTTTTGAGTCATCGTCATGGGTGAAGAAATGACTAGTTAGGGAGGAGGAGGTAGTGTCACATCCCCTTCGTCTGCATGCGGCGGCAGTGCACCGAGATCGTTTGTGGTTGGATCACGGGTTATTCTCTGCAGAGAGGCCCTTCACAATGATGGATCCGCAGGCTCATTGAATGGATAAGCACTAGAAGTGCGATGCATGAGAGATGCAATGTGTTAATCAAATTGGAAAGACATGTGAGTTTGTGTTGTACCCTGGATGACGATTGACGTATTATCTCTATATTTTGAGTCTGTTATATTTTTGGAGTTATTTTTGAGTCAAGTCAGGGACTTATGGCAATAAAAATAAAAGGACATAAAAAGATATGAATACATATAAATAAAAATATTGTTTGATATGACATCTATATTTTCAGGGGATATTAAAAATATTTTATTGGGATTCACTGATTTGTCATAGATCGATGGAGTGTCCTACATATATTCTAGGTTGCTGAGCTTTGTGCTCACGGGTTATATATTTCAATTTCTGCAAGTAACTTACAGGTTGATGATGCACGATCGTAAAGTGAGAGTTGCATACATTTAGCTTGTCACGTCTTTTTTTGGACTAAAGTATCAGTTTAGGTTTGTTTTGGTTAATATGTAACTAAAATAATAGCACTTTGACTTAATGAAAATTCAATAAAAATATCATGTAATATAACTTATAATAATTCGATTACTGGATACAAAATATAATTATATGATGTAACTGTTTAGTTGATTTCTTTATTTTTTATATCTCTAAACCTATTTGGATTCTTTGATCTTGTCACAGATTAAGTCCGTAACGACATAATGTTATGTGTCGGCATAAGTTGGACAAGGGGTGTTACAGTTGTGGTGGTGGTGTGAGAAAGGTGATGATTGATCGAAAGGGGATTTGAGAGTAGTAATTGTGGAGGAAGGGATAGTTAGAACATTTATTTTTTATGGGATGCTAAAAGTGAAAATAAAGTTCAAATAAATACCTAAATGTAACATGAATTTTTTTTTGGATATTAGATTATAAAGTGAATTTCACTTGAATATATTATTGTATTTTTTCGATATTTAATATTTATTAGTATATCTATTTGTTTGAGAGAGTAATGGTTTCCGATTTGTTTCCATGCGGTAACATTCGGTTTTGGACGGTTTTCGGCAATAAACAGTTAGAAGGGTTGACCCAAGCCGTTCCTAGCACCGGACTACGGTTTTTTCGGTCGGATCGTTTGGTTCGATTTTCAAAACGTATTATTTATGAAACAAATCGGATAGACTCGGCTCGAATCGAAAATTATTAATTATCAAAACAAATCAAGTTCAGATCATATATAACTCGTTTTAACTCGACTCATTTGCGCTCTCAAATTATGACTAAAATAACACACTAAACAACAGTATCATTTAACCAACCTGGGTTGGTCTAGTGGTGTTCGACTCAACCTTCTTCTTGAAGGTCTTGAGTTCGAATCCCACTAGCC
>JAOVYX010020649.1:0-45816 GCA_035668315.1 Drosera spatulata | reverse complement strand
ACTTCTTTGTTTCACCTATACGTATACCAAAATAGAGCCATTGATACTCAAGAGAGAAAACCTAACATTTCCTACAGTAAATGTTTCTTTATGTTTGAAGGAGATTGTTTGTTGATGCTTTATGGATGTTCGGTTGTATTGCTTTTTGTTCTCTTCCTTTCTGTCACCAGGTTACAAGCTATCTTCAAGATATTGCTCCAGACCTGTGTGATCGAGTGGAATTGCACAGTAAAAAAGTACCCCTTTTCAATGAATTCAAGATCGAGGACGAGATGAACAACCTTTTAAATAAAAGGTGAGGAACGTTGGTGCAATCTCGATTTTTGCCATTCAAGCATGAATGCACAATAGGGAAGGTTATGTTCAGTGTCTAGGTGAATAATGCATAGGCTCATTGTTCTAAAAAAAAATTCGGTCTCTGACCCCTCGTATAACTCAAAAAGCGGTCTCATTAAACGTTTTGATCGATTACTCGGTATTAAATCACTAAAAAGTCGAATATACTCTTAAACAACATTAAACATTTGAAAAAAAGAATAGAATTTGTTTTTCCCTGCAAAAGATATTTGTTTTGAGTTTTCGATAATCAAATGTTGAGAAGGATAAACAATTCCTAAACAAAAAGAATATTATTCATAATAATCTTTACTTGTTAAGATTTGGTATTAATCGTTGTATGAATGATATTGTTCATAATAACGCTTTTTCTATGTATGTTCCCAAAAGAATAGAATTTGTTTTTCTCTGCATTTCTGCCAGTCTGAGTTTAATATTCCCCCCTTTATGCCTTCTTTGAATCGTTGATTGTGGCTTTACATCATTGATTGATTGTTGAGAAGAGTGGTCCATTTTTTTCCACAATATATTTTCTGTTTTGGCATACGTCGTGGAAGAAAAAGCTAAAATTAAAAGGATCCTATAGGGTGGAAATCTCAATGAAACTGGATAATAAGATATTACCATTAACTCATGTTTAGGTTGTTTTCCACATCAATTGTGGAGATATGAGTTAATAGTTTATATCGAAGATGTGAGCCCAATTAATCAAGATGCCACTTGCGTTTTTGCATGGACAAAGTACTAGACCAATATAAACCAAGTGCCAAACAAACATCACAAATACAAACAGAACATCAACTAGAAATTGCAGGATTCGAACTTGTGACCTTACTGTCACACCTACATCGTTATCATGTCGAGAAACTAGTTCTACCAAAAAATTGAACTTATTATGATAGTCCTATTATATTATTTGTATCTTGACATTGTCTTATTAGTCTCAGCCCAAAGCGGAGAATATCTTGACTTGAGGAGTGGACTGCAAAAGATACCTTTTTCCAGTGCTATCATTTGGTTTTCATCGCGTCATTTCATAGTGCTAATACCTGACATAAGGAGTGGACTGCGAAAGATACCTTTACCAGTGCTATTGTTTGGTTGTTATCGCGTCATTTCATAGTGCTAATTTGTAGCTTCGTAAAGTTCAAACATGTGTATTCTTGTAAACTCAGTTCTTGATGATCTGAATGTTTGCTGGCTGGAGACAGGGTTCCCCTTCCAGATGGAGGCTCCCTGGTAATTGAACAAACTGAGGGATTATTTTCCATTGATGTGAATGGGGGACTTAAGATGCTTGGCGAGGGATCAACGCAGGAAAAAGCTATCCTTGATGTCAATCTAGCTGCAGCAAAACAGGTACCTTGTATATATGGGCCATTGATATATTTGTTGGTGCTGTTTTTGGATTTGCTTCAGTTGAGAAAAAGAGAGCTGACACTAGCATGTGTACTAACCAGATTGCAAGGCAGTTGCGGCTCAGAGATATCGGTGGGATCATAGTTGTAGATTTTATAGATATGGTCGATGATGGTAAGTAATGAAATCTAAATAATATTCAAAGCAATTAGCCCTAGTCTTTTAGTCCTTCACCCAAATGTTTTTGAGTATTGCCAGTGAAAACACACACACACACACAAATAGGCTGTGTATATGGCGAATGAATTTGCATCCCTTACCCCTGCATATTGGGCCAAGCGCTACTAGAACATATAGGTGATTCACAATATATCTACCATTGTTTATCTGCAGCAAACAAAAGATTGGTCTATGAAGAAGTCTTGAAAGCTGTTGAGAGGGACCATTCCCCCGTCCACGTCAGTGAGTTATCAAAGAATGGGCTCATGGAAATAACCAGGAAGAGGGTAGACATTATTGTGCCTCCAGTGTTGATAATGTTCTGAATATGCTTGGCAACTGGAGTTTATTATAACTATATATCTGCTTTCATAATCTGCAGGTTCGGCCTAGTTTGACGTTTATGATCAGTGAGGAATGCTCTTGTTGTCAGGCTACAGGAAGAGTTGAAGCATTGGAAACTTCTTTTTGGAAAATTGAACATGAAATTTGCCGGCTGCTGGTGAGTTGTTATATACTCTGTTGCACATGTTTATATTGCAAGATTCCTCCTTGATAACAAAGTGCCTCTTTGCTACTTCCCCATTTTTGTGAATTTTTCTTAAACTAAGTGTGTTGTTTGGCCGGATTGAGTTGAATGGAACCAAATGGATTTTAGCATTTTACCATGTTGAGTTTTGGAACAGGCTGAGATGGGTCAGAAAGCAGACCATGAAAAGCCAAAGTCTTGGCCAAAGATGTTACTCAGGGTAGATCGTTACATGTGTGAATACTTGACCTCTGGGAAGAAGACAAGATTCGCTACTTTATGCAGTTCTCTGAAAGTCTTGATCATTCTCAAGGTTCATCTCGCATTTCAAATATGCTTACACAAGTTCATGCTTGTTCATAGCTCAGCCATGTTGATCTTGTGTTGTGGGTATAATGTTTATGCATATAAGAACATACTTTGCCAATCAGGTAGTAAGAAGCTTCACCAGGGGTGCATTCGAGCTGAAGCCATGGACAGATGACGAAGGAAAGGATGACAAGAACATTTTTGATCTCTGGCCTAGAGTGCGACCGGCTGAAGCCAAGAGTCGCATATCCTCCACTACGGCTATATCCTCCACTACGGCCAGTATAGCAAAGTTTCTCCCAGTGAGGCATCGGAGAAAGGACACAAAATATACTTGATCGGCACTGTGCCAACTTTATTCGCCGACTTCTGTGCTAGTGTAAGCTTGAGTAGTGAATTATGATCAGGGAGGGCATTTGTTTGCAATGGTTCCTTTCAAGGCAAGTACTGTTTGTGGTTTGATGGGGGAATGGAGAGGAAAATAATATTATGGCGGTCCGCGGATACGCATATGATACAAGGTGCAACGATTGCACCATGCTGGTTAGTCCTTGAAGTCCCATTTTTCGGTGGAGGCAACGTCGCATTCTTTGCCCTGTTGTTTTTTTCTTTCTTGGACATGCGTATGCGTGGCTTTTGTTTTTAAATGTCCAGCCGAAATCATTCTGCAAGTTGTGCATGGTGACGGTTCTCCTGGTTGACTAGAGCTGACAACATATCAAGACCTAAACAGAATATGTTTACTCCAAATGCAAAAAGGATTGGTCCGGCATTGATGTACCACATCAAACGAAAGCATACTCCGACACCTATCATGGTGGCCCGGTGGCATCTGGGAATTAAGTAGGACTTCGAATATCTTATTTTCAGCATTTTACGAAAAACATTATATATATATATATATATATATAGTTTTTTTTATATGTATAAATATAAATTTCGTTTTCGTACGTAAAGAACCATTAAGGTTTTACGATAACTTTATAAAAAATTATGTTTGATCGTCGTTATATACGTGTCATATTTTATATCGACATATATATAAAATCAATCCGTTGTATTTTTCATAGAATGAAGGAAATAATATATTAGACATAAGGATAGATAGACTATTAACAAAATTGTGGTCCTTGATCGCAGGGTTATTCTTCGTCCTTCGTCCGAAATCTTTCCCTTAAATGGCTTCACAAAACTAGTGAAGAGTTTCCATCTTTGATTGTTCAGTGACTTCAGAGCATGGTCAATAGGTAATTAAAAGTGATGTCATTATTATAATTTAAAATCAAAATGAAAAAATAATGTCTAAAATAAGTGATATTTTAAAAATTAGTTAAAATTGATTTCAAATTTGAAATCAAATATAAATATAGTTATTTGTATCATATCATCCTTTGTAACCACTTTTTGCATTTCCTAATAATCAAGTGTATTAATTTAGCTCGTTGTAAAAAAAAGTATTAATTTAGTTAGTCATTAAACAAATTGTTTCAAACGATAAAAAATTCAAATATCTAAATCTGAATCCCAATAAATTAATCCCTAATCTCAGTAAAGATTATATATATATTTTAAATCTTTTCCGACAATTTCTCAACAATTTCATTTTTGAAAAAATTGATCTATCATTAACCACGAGGGAATCACTAAATTCGAAAAAAAAAATTCAGAATATTTATGTTTTAAAATAAAAAAATAAATTTATTAAAAAATTATTCTAAAATTAGTTTTTTTTTTCGGATTCAGCTTTATCTTAATCACAGATGACCTTATTTGTGATCAGCGTTGAAAAGAAGCAGATCTAATGGCCCAAATTGAAGGAACAAGAATGGAGGGTGACGATTAAATACATAAACAAAATCAAAATTAAGAAAAAAAAAAAGAGAGAGCGAGAGAAAGAGACGGAAAAGAGAAGGGAAAAAACATGTCGATTTCAATCGAACGGAATCGTGCAATCCTCATTGTTTGAGTCGGATTGTAATCAAGTTGAACGTCGTCCAGTTTACTCCTCACCAAGCTATGTCTATGCGTAACTCGCATGGGGCAGGAACTTGATCGATACGATCCAAATTTGAATTGAAGCACTTAAAACCCTAGAAATCCAAAAAGGGAGGAATCGATCAAAAGAAAAGTTGAGACGAGGATGAGAGAGAGAAACACAAGCAGCTGATCATGAATTTGTTACCAATTTTTGCTACTACTCCCTTCGTCCAAAGAAAAACGCAGTAGTTTGATCGAAAATATATGTCAGATATAAAATTTGATACATATATAATGATGATAAAATTTAATTTTTTAATATAAATTATGTAAGGATAATCAGATATAATTTCATATGAAAATAAAATTTATATTGATACATATAATATAAAATAATATATATATATATATTATTTTTTATTAGATGAAAATAATATTAAAAAACATGGGTTATAAAGATGCAGGATTCGATGAATCGTCTCAGTGAGCATCGCATCGTTTCCTCTCCTTTTTTTTTTCTTTTCGTTTTTGGTTGACAATGTGTTTTATCTCACCTTTGATCTTGCTCCTTCAATTTGGACCATTAGATCTGATTCTTTTTCATGCTAACCATACATCTATTTTCCTCTATCATTTTATGTAAAATTAATTTATCATTTCTTATTCCTTCACAAAATTACAAAAAAAATTAATAAACCTGACAGAAACAAATCATTCGTCAAGAGGAATAAATTTCACATCACATTAAGATGAAACAATTTGTAGAGCATATTAATCTATTACTCAAGATCACAACTCCCTACCACTGAGTCAATTTTGGGCAAAGATACTGAAGCTAAACAAAATTTCAAAGAAGTGTATATAAATGATGATCAAAGAAGTAAACAAAGTATCAAATCGCGCTAGCAAACAATTTAAAAGACTTGTAACAAATTTCGTGAATGTTTAAAAAGCGTAAAATTTTTTATTTTTAAACATTTGGTTAAAGATTGAAAAGAGAATGATGTAAATAATTCACGTGATTAATGAAAGTCATATTGAAACTATGAGAAACATTGAAGGGAGAGAAAGTTAGTTAGAGTTATCGAACACTACCTAACATTGAAAACGCATTTCTATATCTTAGCTTAAAAATTATTTTAGGTGTCATATTATAGAAACATGTATATCTATTTTATCTCTACCATTAATCTTGGTCTTAGAGATCTCAAATGTCTTAAAAACACTAAAAATAAATAAAAAATGTTAAAAATTTCATGAAATAAACTCAAAGAAGATGAAAATCAATAAAAATAAGTCCAATCATGAGTTAAAAATGATGCTATTTTTATAATTTGACATCAATAGAAAAAATAATACTTCAATCATTAGTTAAAACTGATGTAAAAATAGAACTCAGTTATAATTTGTTTTATATTTGACACCAGTTATAAATATATATATCCTTACCACGTCATCAGAGATGACTCTCTTTTGTTTTATCTTCTTTAGAAAATTATCGATTAACTATAAATAAAATATTTTAATCAATAATTAGAAAAGTATATATTTGGAAACATTTGAACAAAAATTTAAGTAAAAAAGTGTAGAAAAAAAGGTTGAAATCCATAAAACTTGTTGAAAATTTAATGAAAAGATCATGAATTAATATTTAATTATTATATCATAATTCACAAGTTAACAATATTGTGATCATGAAAAGATTTATTATAATTAGAATTTTTGGGATGTAAAATAGCTCCGAATATTGAAATGACAATCTTATAATTGGTGTCAAATACTCTCTCTGTTTCAGAATAAATGTAATATTTGTTTTTTTTAATGTCCCATAATAATTACAACATATTCTATTTGAAATTTTTTTATCTAAAAAAAATACAAAATCAATCAAATTTAGTTACAGTGTACTCAGTATCTTCTTTCACAATTGGTACACTGAATCCCGCTATCATAAAAAAAAATATTCTTTTTCTTCATCAAATTTCATAAAAAATCAACACACATGTAAAATTTCGTGTCGATGAATTTATGATATTTATATTAAAACCAAAGTTTTTTTTTTATGATATTGACTTTGCTCATTTTAACACGGAGATTGGACTTGCTCCAACAGTGGAGACGTTGCGATAGCGACGGCCCTGGTCGATTGAAGGCGAGTGTGTGGGAGGTCAAAAGCACAGAAGAGATATCACTGGGAAAACGAGACTCGGGTCGGCGATACCCTCCACGGAGTATTTATTTGTACTTATTATTGCTGTATTTAGTTTTTTTTTTGTGTGTGTGTGTTTGTTTCTTTCTTTTCCACACTCGACCGTCCTTGACATGGCGATATCGTACAGTATTCAAAGTTGAGAAAGGCAACCGCTATCCTCGCAGCGAGGCATAGCAATTTAGCAAAGCAAAAGCAGAAACGAAACAAAAAGCGCAAAATGTTGATTTGATCCTCTTCTTGTATTGCAGCAGCAGTTGCGGTTGTTGGGGGCGCACTTTCCTCTTCTTTTCTCCATTGTCTGCTGATTTCTCGTTTCTATTCTTCGACTGCTCTGATTGCTCATACAAATCAGAAATGTCCGTCAAAAAGTTCGTCGACAAGGCCATCAAGAAGGTCAGTCATTCAGTTTTAGAAACGTCTGGTCCGTTTCTGATTCATTTGTACTATACAGTAGTGATTACCTATCCTCTCAATTTATATACATACTTTTTTTAAAAAATATTTTTCTCTCATCTTGATTTCTTCGATTCGGTTCCACCTGTATATTTGGTTTTGGTGTTTCTGTTCGCTGACGAATGATGAAACTAGTCCAATTGCTTATCAACGACGGATGAATCTCCGTTTGCTCATCAAGGTTCCTGGTAGCCTAGTAGTATAAAATTTGCCTTGCTCATACGTTGCTGCGGCTGCATTGCTTGCAGATCAAAACATAAAAAAACATCGATTCATGGATAGTAAGAGATCATTCATCAGTGCTTTCATGCATGCTGTCTTTATTCTCGTGTTCTTTCCAGTATTGCCTATTCATACTTTCCTGAGTTTTAAAGACTCGAAGGGCTTAATTATTCAGTTACAAATCGAATTAAAAGGGAATTGTATTAGTGGGTATTGATTACTTAATTTTGTGAATTACCGTAAAATTCCTGTTTTGGGGTTTTCTGTAACGCTTGACTTTGAATTATTATGGAGTATTCTAAAGTTAATAACATAAAAAACGTAGTTGTTGATGTTTTGATATCTACTTCTAATAGTGTGGGGAGTGACAAGAGGGGGACACCTTTTTCTTTCAGCCTTTTTTTTTGGTCAAATCTTCTTTTTAAATAAATAAATACATTCAAAAAGTAATACTTGATCAAAATAAATAGTTAAATAAATCATAGATATCATTAATTCAGGAAACAACCTTTAATTTTGTTTCAAGATTTTTGTAAAAGGAAAAAAAAAAAAGGTTGTGAAGTTAACAAGAGTTAATGAATTGCAAACTATGAACGAAAGTCTCATATGGAAGAGCAAGTCCAATGCTATATGATATTTTTGCATATGTATAGCTACAGTTTGTCTATGAATAGTGTAAAAATATCAAAATTTACATATGTTTCTCTAGTAGTGAAATGTCATATTTTAACTTTGTTGATTTCTTTATAATTTTTTTCTCAACTACTTCAAATCTTTCTACTACCTTAGGCATTTGTATCGTCAAATTTAGCATACAAAATAGCCAAAGTCAAAATATAGCAATAGAAAGTAATCCCATTAGAGTGCAATTTTGTGAACATATCATTATAAATATATAATATAAATGTGGGGAATTTTTTTAATTAATCCTCTACATATCATTTTCATATTGGTTAATAGGTATGCACATGTCAGCATCCTATTGGTTTAAACATATCAACTCTTTATTAATTTATACATTATTATTAAAAGTAATATTATTATTAAACATATGAAGAGTTTGAACCAATCATTGACAAACATCATCAATTTGTTTTAGTATCAAAGACAATCATATTGTATCAATTTTATATGTTAACCAAACCAAAGATAGGATTCATATGAAAATTTACGATAACAAATGAACTCAAAATGCACATATATCATCCGAGATGTAAGAATTATTACCGATGTAGTTCTGGTTGTTATAATATAGCTTTAGCTATCCAAATTAAAGTCAGAACAAGTAACATCAATCACAGGTTTAGAAAGTAGAGTCGGTTGGTCCCCCCTCTCTCCCAACTCGGTTCCATTGTACATCTTGAACTGTTTGTTTCCCAGATGATAATCACATCTTAGTCTCCCGCCTTCTTGAAGATTAGTGGTACGGTTCATTGATCCTCTAAAATAATTTTTTCTTTGGAAAGTGTAAGTTAAAATAAGATCGATTGGATCGTTTTCAAAATGAACCGCCACATATTTAAAGTATAAAACAAGGTTCTCGCTCAGTTTTTAGATTGAGATATGAGCTCAGTTTTTTCTAGAAACGATGGCATTGGGTGTTGAGAACAACCTGATTAGACTCTAATGAAATTCCATTGTTAGGGATGTATAAAACCATAGAGCTAGAGCAAAAATATAGTTATTGAGTCAAAATGTAGCTTGTGGGTTCTGTTTTGATTGATCAGAAAATTCACGTATGGTGTTGCCCTTTATCATGCTTTGCAGGGGGGAGTTGGTACTTCGGAGAATTGTTTATTGAGACAAGCATACTCGCTATCTCCACGAAGTAATGATTTCAAACTACAAACTTGCATTCACCCAGCAACACACAACATTCTTGGTTGCCTCCCATGCTAGTAAACTATACACTGCTATTACAACTACTCTCTCCCCCTTGGATAACTGCTGAGAGGAACCTATTGGGCTATTTGAACCATTATTGTTATGTTGTTATCATTGTGTACTCTTTGATGTTTCCTACCGCAGATATGGCCAAATTAAATTGCTCGGCAAATATAGCACACCGGCTCTTCTCGAGTCCGATATGATGCTTGCAAGCAAGTTTTTGCAGGTGAAGATCTCCAAGTAGAGCTCCCCGATCATTCACTGCATACCATTGCTTCCCGAAATGTGTTCCTGTTACATCCCAACCATGACCCACTCTTTCTTCTTGTTTGTTTTGTTTATTTGCTAGTTCATAGACAACCGAAGAATTCTTCTGCATGTTACAACCGGAAACCATATCGAGGTGGAATACTGCGCTGATACTTTACATTCTCTCCCGCCATTACATGACTGTTTCTCACCTTTTGTTCTCTCTTCCACTTGCTATTCATGTCTTAGGTTTGGGACATAAACAGGAAGTTGTTGTCTCACGTGCATGAATCCGGTCTAGAGATCACATCTTTTACCGTACTTCAGTATGCTTTCTTCATGTAAACAGCTCTGTTCCTTTCAGTTTATCTGTACGTAGTGCTAGAATCTTTTGATCGATTTAACATTTCATTCACCTCTCAACAGCTATTTTGGAGATTCCAAGGGTAGCGTTATAGTTTTGAAGCTAGATGAGGAGTATCATATTGAAAAGATGAATTACCATATACCTTTTTCCATGTCACATGTTAAGACATTATCTGTATGATTACATTAGCACTCCTTCATGAATGCCAGATTTACTTCATGATATCTTTTTGAATCGACGCTCCTTCATCTATTGTGGTGGGGTACACTCATTTTCAATTATAAGCAGCTCGATCTTAACATCGAGATGAATGCTGTGGTAGTTGAAAATACAACCAACTCTGAGAACTCATCAGCTCATAGGAACATTCTATCCATCTTTCTTGTCAAGAGATTTCAGTACTTTAATTTTGCTGACGGGCATACTGGACAATCCATAGTTGGATCGTTAATTTTGACTAGGACATTTTTGTTGCCAATTTCGGCTAGGATAGTTGGATCGTTTATTTTGGCTAGGATTGAATCGCTAATTTGTTGGTAGTTGGATCCTTAACTTTGTGTCTCAAAGTCCTCGAGTAACTCATGTTGTCCAGTGGTTTATTTTTTGGGGTTTATTTATTATTATTATTATTATTATTTTGGGTAAGTCCATTTTTGCTTCAAAATTTTTGCTTTCAGGAAGTTCAAGTGAAGGTGCAGCTGGAACTGCTGTAGTACACGTACAGCCCCAACCAATGGCAGAGAGTAAGAGGTAGAGTTTGAATTTTTGCTGTTCATACTTCATATAATTATTACCTTGCCCGTGGATTTCCATGTTACCCTCATAGGTTCGGAGGTTCCTATATATGGAGCATTCCAGTTAGCCAATTATTCGTCTGGTTCACTTGGAAAGTTCATTTGCTCCACTTTCTGTACTCTGCTGGGCGCTGGCTTTAAAAGTCGATGTGTTTCTGATGTCAAATCTCTGAAGTCAGAAATTTTCCACACACCAGACAGATCATAGAGGATAACTTGTATGTTTGGCTTTAAAATTTAGCACTTGGAGGATGAGAAGGAAGCAACAAAAATAGAGATTGTGACTACTCGTTACTCTTTGGGACCTTTGGGTGGGTGAGGCCGTGGGGGTGTTAACATTTTATCTTGCAGAGCTGTTCTTTCCCCTCCACTCCCACCCCCTCCTCCTCAGGTGTTTAATAAAGTAAACTTACTTTCTTCCCTTCTTGTTGATGCAGGATCCTTATAATATTTAAGGATGGAACTATGGTTCTATGGGGAATTCAGGAGAATAAAGTCATTTCCACAACTGGCGGAGAAACCCACTCTGTTGGTCATGAAAGTAAGAATGTAACCGCGGCATGCTGGGCTTGCCCTTTTGGCAGTAAAGCTGCTGTTGGATACAGTAATGGGGATATAATCATTTTTAGCATATTTCCTTCATTCAAACTTACTACTGATTTGGCAAGTAGAGACAGGTCCTTGACTGAAAGTTCTCCTCCCTGCAAATTAAACCTTGCATTCAAGGTACAAAAAATTCCCATAGCATTGATGAAGTGTGCGATGGATGGAACAAC
This sequence comes from Drosera spatulata, assembly GCA_035668315.1. Taxonomy (NCBI): domain Eukaryota; kingdom Viridiplantae; phylum Streptophyta; class Magnoliopsida; order Caryophyllales; family Droseraceae; genus Drosera; species Drosera spatulata. The sequence goes on along the minus strand of JAOVYX010020649.1, from coordinate 34,127 downwards.
TACTCGGCTGTATATTTTGGGTGCTTCTGATGCTGCATCTAACAACTTTCTTCAGGTATTCGGAGAAAATGTAAAAATCAAACAGCTATAGCTTGCATATATTTTCTAAGCGACAATTCTGTCCTACTCCTTAACAGTTTTTGGGATTGTTCTGCTACCTTCCTGATGTAACACATTGAAAAATTGTTATATGTTTATGCATAGAATTAAATAATGAAGTTGCAGGTGGTCTTGTTGAACGAGCATACTGAATCCCCAAGAATCAAGTTAGGCCTTCAGCTGCCCGAGCAGTGTATCGGCATGGATCTTAGACCTAGCTCCCCCGAGAAAAGCAAACATCAAAAAGGATTTCTCCTTCTACTTGGGAAATCGGGGCATGTGTATGCCTATGATGATCACTTGATTGCAAAGTACTTAGTGCAGTACAATTCTAGGTCTCCATCATCAATTCCTCAAGAGGTTAAGATAAAGCTCCCATTTCCTGATACAAAGATCACGTGTGCAGAATCTATAACAAACAACTCATGCTGGTTAAGATCTAAGATAAAGCTCCCATTTCAAGATGGATTTTCAAGAAGGCATTGTTTCTTCCAACCCCGGTCAGAAAGAAAAGAAAAATGTTGTAAGCCCCGCTGACTTGTCGTGATTACTCTTTTGGTAAGTTATGTAGTATCAATAATGTTATTGATAGACATTTGTGGGTTGTGACAGGGCATATTTGGCTCTGTGATTGAAGATTTGAGAGGCAATCACACCAGGCACGGTGAAGATGTTGCATTGAGTTATGAGGACTTATCTGTCATCTTTTCAAACTCTAATTATCCCGCTGATGTTGATAATACAAACGATTTGCCTTCTGCAGATGCTGAGTTGGATATAGGTAATGTAATGTCGCTTTTTCTGATGTGTCTTAAAGGTTGTAGCATTTTTTTTCATTCATTTCAATAATTTTGAGGCTGATTATGTTGTTCTTGAAAGTAGCAAGGCTTACTCTGCCAAAAAGATATATCCAGGCATAATATCAATTTGTGAATAGCTCATTGTGCTTCCTCTTATGTCATAGATGACATTGAGCTTGAAGATTCAGAAGACAAACCAAAGGGGCATAAGCATAATATTATGGGAGCTTTGAAAAATCAGAAACTTCCAAGCAGATTTCTTTCTTTCAGGGGTCAGTAGTCAGTACAACATCGCAGATGCTGCTTTAACTGGAGTACAGTATTTTATTACTCCGGCCCTTCCCACAGGATGGGATCCATTGCCCTTTTATTCTCTCTCATATCTCTCGTTAATCATTCAATTGTCAGGCAAATCCAAACAAACAAAGAGTGAAACTGAGAAGATCCCACAGCCAATGGAGCCACCTAAAATAGACAATGATCCCACAGTGGATGAAATCAAGAGGAAATATGGATGCAGTGCACCCAGTGTGAGACTACAGTATTCTCTCTTGGATTTTTACACTGACGTATTTGTGCATAATCGATTCGTCAAAGAATGATAGGTAAGTTTGATGTCTATGATCATTGCCACAGGAATCTAATATTGCTGAGATGGCAAAAAACAAGCTGAATGAGAACTTGAGGAAGCTTCAGGTAACCTTGAATTTCTACGGGTGAAATTCAAAGATTGTCAAAGGGCATAGTGTTCATAGATTGTCAAAGGGCATAGTGTTCATAGATTGTCAAAGGGTCACAGACGTTCATGTGGAGCACCAAAATCATATAAGTTTCAATACCTCAGTTGTGTTAATATCGGTATCATATGTTAGTTTCTTTTTGGTTGTTACGTTCTCCTACTGATAGATTTTGTTTTGCAATGTTAGGGTATCAACTTGAGAAGCTCAGAAATGCAGGAGACAGCCCAATCATTCTCCTCCATGGCTAAGGACTTGTTGCACACTTTTGAGCGAAACAAACAGAACTCTTAAAACCCTTGTCGTGCTCATTTATCAGTTGCTCGAAAGCAAAAGCACCTCAGCTATAACCGATATTGATGTAGTGATGTATATTCCTCGCAACATTAGCACATGACAGGTTTCAAAGAGTAGCATGTAAGTCACTCAGAAAGGCCCAAATAATGATCATCCTACATTTTTGTCAAAGGAAAAAAAAAAAGGGATCATTCTACATTTAAACTCAACCTCATACAAATTTGAATGAAGCTGCTTTCAGGTATAACTTCCCAATATCAATACAGAATGGTGGCAGTATCGAATTCACAGATTCTACACAAATAGAATGACATCTCTAACTAGACGTTCAAGTAGCAAGTTACAGTTTTTTCAAGGATCCCACAGCTTATGCAACCAGAGATACTAGTGAAGCATGACATATCACCGATGATCCACACAGATTTTGAAAGTGGCTCATGAATGAAGATCCTCTGCTAGCCAACCTGTGTCTAATAAAAAAGTTACAAGCTAAGATGAAGTAATAAAAAGCTGATTATGGATATATAGCACAGGCAATCACAACTCAAGATCCTGTCCATGATCCTCTTGGCTATCCTCCAATGGAGGCTCGTCCGGGAAGAATTCGTCATTAGGAAACAATTTTTGGAACATCTGTAATCAAATCAAATATGTTACACCTGTGAAAAGAGAAACGGTACCAGGAGGCACTCTAATCCAACTCGAATGCCAATTTCAAATCTGCTGCTATAATTTCTCTTTTAAAAGAAAACTAACGACATTGCCAGAAAAGAGGGTAGAAGCGGGGAGAACATGAAAAGATGTCATAATACTTATCCGAAGCATTGAACCAAGATGGAATTTGATGGCAGGAGAAGATATGAAAAAGGGTTGATGGCCCTGGAATGACCAGTAAGACCAACAGTCCTTCATGTTCTGGCATCAAAACAAGAATCACGACAGCAGAAGATCCACGTAGTCGAGACACGATTAGGAATTTTGTGGTTAAGCATAGTGCGTGAAGCCATGGCACGTGAAACCCATATATTCTACTTCAAAATAAATCATGATGGAATACCTTTTGAGTGGCATCGATAAGATTGTCGTAGCCCAATTCTCCGTCAGGACTAAAAGAAGATGAAACTGATCCACAAGAACCCTGCCATTATAAGATTTCATAGTCACAGTCATGAGCGTCCACCCGTCCACTAACCAACAACAAAACAAAATCTCAAGGGTAAAAGCAAAGAAGTAATTTAGGAATCAGACCTCCGTCACTTCCTGGACATATATGGTCCTCCAGACCAAATTGGGTTTGGCCTCTCCCACATCTTCAGATTGAGAAAAGGAACTGTCTTCCCCGCAGAAGTTCCTTTTAGTGCTCCCAGATGTGGAAAGAGCTGCAATCGCAGCATTCAACAGTTTCTTCCCTTCGTCGGTATTACTACACAAAGCAGAAAGATACCAAACAAACCTGTGTAGAGGCAAATTCGATATTATCAACTCACAAAAAGTCATGCAGCTAGCCAGCTAAGTTTACACTCAACAGTATTTGGCGCTTCAGAAAGCACATCAGGTTAAAGGCATAGTAACTTGCTCACAGGAGGAGAAGGAGAAGAAGGGGGAAAGGGGGAAATGTCCAAAGACTGAAAATAGGCTTACATATCTTTAGGACAGATTGCCAAGCTGGACCCAACCTGGAGCACTCGAACGGAGGCTGCCTGCTCAGAATATAAAGCTGACAAGAATAGAATATTCAGTACCATATTTCCAGAAGATTTAACAAAGAACAAACCAGGAATCTGTCATACATCTTGGTGGATAAACTGCAAGCAAGTTGGAGGCATCAGAATTTAAAGGTTTCCTAGTTATGCAAATGCCTCTTGCAATTTTTTCCTTGATTTCGATTGGGCCTTGATCTGCAGGAGAATCTGATAAAGACAAATCTGATGGTCGCGGCACTGAGGAAACAGTATCAAGCACCGGTTGTTGGCTGAAGAGATCCTGGCCAGATGCCAATCTAATGCCCACACGGCGAGCATTACCCTGAAAACATTAACCCTGAAGCCACTTGATGTTTTATGAGAAATACTGTCACGAAACTAGTAGTAATATATATAATCTTGAGTACATTTCATACCTTATCCACAAGAACAGCAACTACAGGCATTCGTAGAACCTGCAAAAAGCCGGCTACCGTAAGGGCCAAACTAAATGGAAAAGCTGAAAAGGAAAGAGAACAGACTCAAAGATTCTTTCAGAAAGATGTGGAGCGGGCAAGTGGGAGATAAAATCATAGAATCATTCTCGAGGAACATACATATAAGCAACCTTTAACTGCAGCACGGCGACAGAATGCTTGTGGCAGTTCCCCTATGCCGTACATTGGATATAACATAGCTCCAGAAGCATTGGGAAATCTGAATAATTGAGCGATCAAACTATCAGATAAGTAAAAGGGCAGTACATTTTCTCCGAAATTGGTCGATAGCATTTCAATGCCGACCACATATGCCAAAGAACGATTACAAACATAACCACAGACGCATATTTACCCACCGATGAAATTCCATTCTGGAACTCCGCAGCAGTCCCATATAACAGAGAAACACAAATGTACAAAAAAACATATACTCCCTCCGTCCCAGAATAAATATTACAAATTGACGAAGAACGAATATTATTTATGTGATTTTATGTGTTGTGAAATTTGACGAAAAAAGAATTTTTTTTTATAATAGTGAGGTTTACTATAACAGTTATAGAAAGAGATAATGAATGTGCTGTAATTGAGTTTGATTGATTTTATTTTTTTAGATAAAAATTTTCTAAATAGGATATGTTGCAATTATTATGAGACATCCAAAAAAAACAAGTGTTGTATTTATTCTGAGACAGAGGGAGTAAGTATTACCTTCTAAGAGATGATAAATAAAGGGCCAAGCGGTTAATCCCGTCACTTGTCTTGAGTAAATTTTTGGAAGCATCTACGTGAATTTGATCGTAGTTAGCCATTGCTATGGCATAGAGAATGATCCTACATGATTAAAACAAAACACAAAAGCAGATTAGCACACTACTAGGCATAACAGCTAGGATGAATGAATACTAAGCTGTCAGTTCACAGAGTAAAGGAGGATGGTATCGATACGATTTGATCTTTGGGGACAAGCGGTTTTTGTCCAAGAAGTGGGCAAAGGGAGTGTCCAAGTCTTGCTGTGAAACTAATCCAGGGCGGCCAGCAGCAAGCGCTTGGAGATGATCCAGAATATGCTGAAAGAAGTGCCAGAGCTTAGTTTTGTCGATGAGGGCTAAGGTGGGGTCATTGAAGATGGCAGAGCGGGAATCGGGCACAACGGACAGATGATTACCATTGGTGCCGTCGTCGTGGGCGGTGGCGGCGATGTAGCTTCGATCGATGCTCTTGAATTCGAGGTACTGGCTGACGCCGGATTTCATGAGCAAGTCGATGGTATGGCCGGCGCAGAACAGAACCCTCGGTCCGGACACATCCAGGCAAAATTTTCTGGAATTTTGGAGCAGCTCAGGAGGAATGGGGGAGGCCTCCACGTCAGAGTAGAGGGGCCGTGCGGAGAGGCCGATGACCGAGATGTTCTTCTTATCATCATCATTATCATCGGCGGCGGCGGCGGCGGCGGAAGAGTCGGCGGCGGGGACGGAGTGAGAATGGAGGAAGGAAAGGAGTTCGGGGAGAGAGATGGAGGAGAAGTGGGACCCGTAGAAGGGATTGGGGTCGATGTGCAGCACCGATTTCCCGGTCCCGGAGGCGGCGGCCGCGATGATGGATTCCGGGAGTCCGCTTCCCACCACGATCACGTCGAATGTCGTCGGTTCGATCACCGGATACGCCGGGACTTCCGACATCGTGCACTGGACCAGAGAACCTACTCCAAGATTATTTGTGTGTACTGTTAACCACTGAACGGTCACCACTAGTCTTGTCAAAAAAGAAAAAAGAAAAAAACCACTCACCGCTAGTTCAGGGTAAACACACCAGCAACCTACTTTTCCCTGTTGAAATTTCAAATACGCATCTTCGTCGATTCAGAAGTTACGTCCCTTGTTGTAGAGAAATTAAGATGATTCCTACATTATGAACAAAGTTCCTCTACTACACCTTTCAAATAGTCGGTCATATCTCACAAAATCTACTAATAATAAATTTATAATTATATTTTGTGAATTCTTCTATTCTTCAATTATATTATATGAAGTAAAAATTTTAATTTTATATTCTAAATTGATTTAAAGTCCAAATCTATTCTCCTTCTAACAAAATTAATTCTTACAAAAAATCACTTACCTAGTTCGATGTTCAATTTCGATCATTGCTCTAATTTTCTAAAGCGATCAATCAATCCGAAGGATTGGTAAAAAATTTGACGCAAACAAGAACATTCATATTAGCGAGTGATCAAAATAAAACACTTTATTGATATCGTGAAAATGATCCAATACTTACACGAAAACACTACACACGTTGTGAACATAATTCACTCTTACACCTTGGATACTCTTATTTATCTTGGATGATCTTACAACATTGTCATAGTTCCTATTTATACTACTCACCTCCTCAAATGGACGATGAAGTTTAAAATGATTCAATGGTTAAGAGAGATTATCTAGAGTTCTCCAAGAATAATGCTAAGAATATTCCCGTAGATATTTTCACAAAACATTCTAGAAAATATTCTAAAACATATCCTTATAAAAATCTACACAAAATATTCTAAAACCTTGGGCTTGGGCTTATAATTGATCTTGGGTTTGGGTTGATGTTAACTCCAACATTATCATATATCAAAAAGCAAAATACCATGGTTGTTTGAGGTACGGATCCTGAGTGAACCATTCCAATAAAAATTGTCTGATCTCAACTTCAAATGTTAAACATGGAGATACATAACTAAGGTTTTAGTACAATACATGACGAGTTAGTTTGTATTAAAAGTTAAGTCACATAATATATTATATATTTATAGTATAAAATTAAGTTCTTTAAATTTATAGAATATAATTAAAATATTGAATATTTTACAGAATACATTTGAAACTTAAAATCAATTTACAATATAAAATTGAAACTTTTTATTTTACAGAATATAATTAAAAAATTGAAAAATTCATAGAATAAAATTGAATATTTTAAAAACAAGTTGTTGAAGTCCTCAATGCATGTTATAGTCTCGTACAAAAATACAAAATCGACTATTTAGAATGTTCTCCAAGATTCGTCATATGTCCTATGAGGTTGATATTTATATATAGTCATCAACCTACCATTCAAACAAACATACCATAAATGCAGAGGGAGATGATGACACTATCATCCGCTTGAAATTGAGAACCACCATAAAATCCCAGGGCATCCACCAATCTCTCAATGACAATATGCTCTCCTCTTCATTTTGAGGTTCTCTCATCTCCTCTTCCTCTTTCCTCCTCTTCCTCCTGCTTCTCATCGCGTCCTTTTGCTTCACAAAGCCACCAAATACTACCACCAATTGCCCTCGGAAAGCATCACTCGTTCAGGTGTCAACTAAATCTAATCCCTCTGTTCATACATGAAAATATTGGTATCCCTTATTTTTGAAAAATATTTAATCTAAATAAATATCAAAATAATCATCATTTGTTATAATATATTCATTATCTCTCATTACCTCTTCTCATAATTTCTCATAACTGTTATAATTAACTTCACTATCATTAAAAAAAATATTTTTTTCATCAAATTTTATAAAAATTCAACACACACATAAAAAACATCGATCCAGATCAAAGTGTTGTAAGTTTTATCGAAAGGAGGGAGTAAATGACAATATATATTTTCTCCTAAATAAGAAAAATAAGTTCAAAGAAATTTGTTCTCAGTCAGGTAAGAAACCAAGCACTGTAGTCTCTTACCACGACACACCTCGAAAGGAAACAGTTGAAAAATATAGTTGTTACATAGCCGACCTGTACAAGGCAAAATAGACCATCAAGTGTCAACGACAAAAGAATGAAGGGGAGTACATATACAAAAGCAGGAAAATATAAATATCACTTTGATTCAACAGGAAAGTGCTCGAGCATTAAGAAGAGCCTGTACAATGACAAAGATACAAAGCAAATGACATAGTAGCAATCCAACTAGGAGCAAATAAGCAGGGTTTTCATGGCAACACTGAAACAATTATATCTCCTGATAGAAGATTTTAAGTAATAAGCAAACATGAACAGCATAAGATGCAAGCAATAAGCAGGGTTCCCATGGCAACACTGAAACCCTTTCTGTAAATTCTTACTGTATTACTTTTCTTCCACACAGGAGAAATCCTAGGGCGGCAAACAAAGAAACACCTGCAATTTTTTTTTAATGAGATGCAAGTTAAAGAACACAGTCAAGAAAGACAAATATATGCAAACTACCCAGTCAACACAAACCTGCAAAGAACACCCTCGATAGGGTGATCATGGCTGGAATAGGCTTCCACCATAGGATCAGCCACACAGCAATCTGAATCAACATTGCCAACAGATTATTACACAAAATTATGCTTTTGTGTTCATCATCATGACGAGAAGCTTGTGAAGACTAGGAATAAAGATCATCCACAATATGATTACACTTGTTCACTTGTTTTGTGAAGCATAAAGGCGAAATGAACATAGTAATATTCTAAGAAAAAAGAAAGAACGAGAGAAAACAAGATACAGCTTTGTTAGTACAGGTAGTGGTATGCTGTTTGTAGGTTTTCTTGTCACAATTTCTTTAATTCCTAGAAGTATGCTTGCTGAAATTGACTAGTACTTATGTAGGATTAATCACAGAAATCAAAGCATGACTTGTTACATAATCAACCTTTCTAAACACCTTGTGTTTGATATAATAATGGCTAGACCACTTGGAAGTACTTTATGTTGAGAAATATAAGTCAGCATCGAGTTCGTAAGTGTAGGAAATTGCGGAAGTAACTGTCAAGTCACTTCAGCATCAGAGTTCGCCAAATACCTCTCTTCAATTCAGGAGGCATAGATTTAGCTGTGGAAGACGTCATAGTCACTTAAATTTTGAATGGATAAGTAATCACAAAAATGATAGATACATTCATGTCATTAAGATAACACCTTACTATCAGATACTTCAAAGTAGTTTGATTACAGAAATTCTAGCCTACAGAAAAATAACTGTCTATGAGCCATCTTCAGAGCATGAAACAGAAAAGAAAAAAGCACCTGAATCGCATAGACTACTCCAAGGCCTTGCATAGAAGCAAGGCCTCAGACCATCAGTAGATACAGTACGTGCCTAAGAAACATAAAAAAAACCCTGTGAGTCAGTGACTTAGAGCAAGAGCATACTTCAAGTTATGATTAAGAGAGAGGAACATAAAGTCAGTACAAACCTGATGGTAGATCTCCGCCCAGAATAGAACCAAAAGTGCATATAGGGTGAAGAACTCTAGACCCGGCATGTCTAGGCAAGACAAGTTGAGAAGGATAAGAGCAATGATCATTCATGAATAGCATAGACTTTGGGATTGAAGCCTTTGTTGGCATACCTCCGGTTGCAGCTTCTGCACATCCCGGCGGAACACAAACACCAAGCAGCGAACTAGCCAAAAATATACTCAGTAAGTAGTCAATCTGAAGCAATTCAAAGAAATAAGAATGGTAATAGCCGTAACAGATGCACACCCCCATTGACAATGAAGTTGAGAAAGTGGAAAACCTTCTGCGTAGTCCAACTATACTCTGGAACTCTCAGTTGTATCCTCACCAATTGTATCTATTTTCCAACCACAGCAACAAACAGGGAAAAAAAAATCACCAACAAATCGTATCATACAAAACCCCTGCGCCATAAACCATTTCTATCAATTGATTGCCGAATATCAAGCTCCTGAAGACGTCATGTCGTCGGTCAAGTATACATGCAATTACTCTCTTTGAAGCACATGGTTCCGTAAATTTCATTATTTTTCCTTTGGAACACAACCACCCCCCACCCCGTTGAAAAAAACAAAAACCCTTGCTCTTGTTATTATTCTCTTCTTCTCATGAAAAATACCACATTTTGACTTTTAATACAATTCAGCATGTATTTTGACGAGTTTTCTTTTATCATTAGACGACATAAAAATGAAATTTTTTTATTCAAGATTATACTACAAAACGAAGAATATCATTAATATTTCACAAAAAAATTTACAAAAATAATATCGTTTGATTCATAATTTATGACATAGGACGGAGGGAGTATCTTTTTTGCAACATGGAGACATGACACATGCCTAGAGTGTGTGAAAACTGAGAGCAGTAGATAGTCATACCACAAATGATTGGTGAGGTACTGAGGTTGGTGTTAAGATAGTGATAGCAGCTGGACCATGTTATGCATTCTTGCCAGCGTACCTACCTATGACCTATTATCTAAACCAATCATTCGAACATTTCATTGAGACGTGGTACCTATTAACCAAGGAAAACAGATTCATTGATTTGTATTGATAAAAAAAAGAAATAAAAACATGAGTACTGAAAAGGATTTGGAAGAGAGGGAGTTGGGAGTTGGGAGGAGAGATTACAAGAGCAACGAGGGCGACGATTCCACAGCGGAGAGCAAGAAGGTGGAAGATTCGGTCTTGCCAGATTAGGGATTCGTTTACGTCGTCCCACCAATTCATGGCGTACGCCACCATCGCCACCGCCACCGCCTCCGCATCTCAAATCTCCGCTTCATTCTGATTTCTCGATCAATTAATCGACGCTGTGCAAATTAATTACTTCCCAACAAGGATTCTTTTCTTATCTATATTTCCCTTTTAAATTTTCAAAGCAAGGTGTGTACTATTAAAGGAAGATGTGATATTAGTACTAGGTTTAGAATGGTTGTCTGTCGGGTTTGCAAGACAACAAAACTGAACTGAACGTTTCGACCAAAAAAAAAACAAAAAACTGAACGGAACTAAGGGGACGACGAAGAGCACTATTGGATAATCTTTGCCATGCGCCCTCCACTTCCTTAATTAGTTACTCTTTTATCTATCAAAGAATCAAATACAAATAATACAGCACAGGATTTTTTTTAAATCTCTCTTACTCTTGAGTTCAGACGGCTATAATTAACATTTAAACGGCGATGAATCTCCAAACATCTCCGGATGGTACACGCTCATAACCAGACTAAATAAAAATATATCCTCATTAAAGTTACAAAATCCCCTTCCCCTTCCTCTTGGTTTCCCTCTTCAACCAACAACAGAAACCTGTGCACCTCCACGCTCCAGTCGAGAATTGTCCGTTTAGGGTCAGTCTCACCCGTTACATGAATGAAGCCACCATTTTGGTTAAACATGACCCATGGACATTCCCAGGTAGAAATCCAGTCCTCTAGACTATTGCTGGTCCAGTCCTCTAGGAACAAACACCGGAAGCTGGTGGGATGCAGCATCCCTTCTAAATCGCGACTCTCCTGGTAAGTTCGGCACCAAACCATCTTGCTCCATTCTGAAAAGCGAACCCCTTTCACCTCTCAATCCTTCCTTTCCTGGCACTGTCAAAAACGGACCCCCAAAGAAGATAGACTCCCCGCTGTACATCAACCCATCCGACTGCCCCACCAAAGACTTCCTTTGCGTGGAGGAAACTGTCTCTTGCTGCCTTTGTTGCTCGACTAAACCTCTACTCTGGTCCGAGCTATTGGCTCCTGATATCCTGCTTGGCAGGGGCCCTCTGATTCGTGATTCTGAAGTTGCAGGAATTGATACATATCTCTCAGCCTCCGGATCCCATACAATGGATGTCCTCCTAACATCTCTCAGAAGAGAGGCTGTTGCTGCCGAGGGAGGCAGAGGACCAGCACCACTTTCCCTTGGTGGTTTCCTGTCATCAAGTTCAGGCAAAAGTCCAGAACCGACGTTGGGAAAGGCAGCATAGGAAGTTGAAGGCCGCGCAGCATTAAAGCCAAAAGCTGTGTTGTGGCTCCGGCCATGAGCTCCTGGAAGAGGACTCAGCTTGACAGATTCATGAAAATCATTACAGGGACTGCCCAAGCTAGTCATGCTTTGGGTCCCAGCTTCACTATCATCCATGCTGCCTTGGCTTGGAGCAGAAAAGTTCTTCATCGAAGGAGGCACAAATTCATTTCTGATATCTTTATTTACACCCATATCAGCGCTCACGCTGCTTCTGATGCTCATGTTCCCACTGGAGCTATAATCTTGATCAGGGAAATGGCGATTATCAACTGGCCGAAGCACAGAGGATGAAGCCCGGGCTCTAGCAGCTGCTTTCATTGCTTCATTAGAATCCAGTTTTGCGAGCTTCCAAGCACTGATCTTAACTGGTCGTTTAGGCGCCTTGTTAGCTCCAGTTGCATCAGGGTCCATTGTTGACGGAATGGATCCAGGTTCCAGATGAGGTACTACTTCATCCTGACAAGCAAGTGAGCAACATTATGCAAAGGCACTAGTTCTTAGACGGTCAAGCTCCTGCTTACAACATTATGTACATGCATAGTAACAAACTTCGGATACGGGTTTAATTTGGCAAATATAAAATTATGAAAAAAATCATATAGAACGGAAAAAAATCGAGAAAAAACCGTGAGGATGAATTCGACATGAGAAGGATACAGTGATTAATACATGAAAAATCGGAATACGGGATTAATATGGGCCTCAAACGAAAAAACGAGAATACGGGATTAATACGCGAATTATTTATGGATTTTGTTACAATGTGTACATGTACCAGGAAAATAGGAAGGTATAAACATCCTGCTTACAATATCATACATCACAGGTTTAAATGGACCAAGAGCAGCACCTTCTGTGAAAGTACCAACAATTGTACCCACTATAAGATACAATAAGCAGGATGGTGATAAAAAGCAGTGTTTCCATTGGGAAAGATACAGGACAACTGATATGCGAACTGCTTATAAGCAGAAGTTCTTCATGTCCAACAGCCTCAAAAAAAATTTCCCCTATTCGCCCTTCAGTAACTAAAATTGGCTAATAGATTCAGTAACAGGTACCTGATAATCCAAAAACACTCTTGGAGGAGTACACCATGCTCCCTTGTACTGCTGACCGCGAGAACTACCACCACTCCACCCAGTCATCGCAGACCCAGATGGCGAGGATCCCAAGAACTTATTGAACTGTTCATCCAAAAATCCAGGCACTTCAGGTTCCACGCCTTGCTCTCCCATGGATGCCCTCATCGCAACAACATATTCATAGGTAGTAATACCCTGAATCCAACATAAACCAACTACTAAGCAGTTGAACAGACTAAACAACAGAAGGATCACAACATAGCAGGCGTACAAGTGGAAAACTGACCTTTCTGATCAATAGCATGTGAAAAAAGAAGAGTTCACCTAAAGGTATACAAGCTACCATCGAAACTACAGCACAAAAGGCCTGAAAAAATAACCAATGCCCCATTTGAGTGTTGAGATAAAGACCATGACACCGTCACCTAAGTTGTTTAAGGTAGACTCTATTTACTTCTACATGCAGATTTATTATAAGAAAAATCACGAGCAACAATTAGTAAAAGTGAAGAAAACTGCGATCAATCAGAACATGTCACGTCAGTTAAGGTTTTCGGTCCATAGAACCTACAAGTGAGATTTATTAAAGTTACCCTTTCAAGTAATACTGGCAAATAATTTTGGTGCATAGCTCTGAGGCATACCACCACTGCTGCAAATGGGGCACGGGAGAAGCCATTCCCCAGTCTATCAACAATTGCAGTTTCCATGCTCCTTCTATCTACAAAACAACGGACAAAAACCGCGATGGCAACTCCTGCTTCCATAACAAGCTGAACAAACAACAAAATCAAATCAACAATGCTTAGAAGCTCACAATGCATTTTTTAATGACATGGAACACTTACCCAAACGAGGCTGATTGCCATAAGGCTGATAAAAGTAGCATAGTTCTTGCGTCCAACACAATTATTAAGCCTTTATTTACAATACACCTTAATGCAGACCAAAATGCACCTTAAGAGTTATGTCTTTATTTACAATGGAACTTTTCATAACCATGACAACTGAAAAAAAGAAAAAAAAAGGATACCCTGTCTGAGAACGGAAGACATAAACCCAAAAAAAAAAAAAAAAAAATGAAGAAGAAAGAAAGAAAGAAAGAAAGAAAGAAAGAAAGAAAGAAAAAAGAGTTTTGGAGCATCAATGGTGTTGAACTGTTGGCAGATATGCTTTCATTAGAGTCAGTCTAAACTTTTATTTTATTTTATTTTATTTACCTACAGCACTAGATGGGATTTTTATTCCGCCTCTACTCGGTCCGGATAAAATGGTGAGGGTTGTGTGTTAGTTAGCCAACAACCAACACGTAAAAAGTCTCGTTGGATCTCTCAACATGAATATGACGACTTGAATGGCGCCGTCGTATTCATGTAGCCGACCCCACTTGATGGGATAAAGGCTTGATTTGTTGTTGTTGTACCTACAGCACTCTACTGGGCGATTATCCAACTGAGTCTGCCAGTGAGGAATCAGCATAGTTATGCCATCATACATGGATTGCGGTGGTAGAATAGAAGAATAGTATACCTCAGCATTGCACAATGTGCAGAATAGAGCTTCCTCCGCATTGTTTTGTTCCTCCACTGAATTCTTTCTGCATCAATCTTCACGAACAAACACAACACACAGGATTCCACACAAGATATTACAACATAGCCTTCTGCCCTGTGGAGAATGGTTTACTTCTGAGCCGCTCTCTAGTGCACCAATCCTATTTGAATTATTTGCCATTACAGAACTTCTAGATGCTGATGATGGTGAAGACGGTACATCAGTACCAAATTCACCAAATTTCCTAGGAAATTCCTTGGCTGATCCCCCTGCTTCTGTGTCGAGTTTATGCCCTCCTCTGAATTGGGACAAAATTCCTGGATCAGCAGGGTTGATTGCAGTGCAACGAGCATAAAGGATGAAAACAAGAAATGCCTGCAGATCAATAAAAAGTTAAGGAAGGAAGCTTCAACTATGATAATATGCGGACACCACACAAAAGAAACCAACAAACAGATGAGACAAAAAGTAGAATACAGAAGTAATGAATTTGGATGACATACCACTGGAGTGTAAACAGAGAGAATGATGTACTCGCAAACACGACCGCCGAGGAAAGGCGCAAGGAAAGCATAGAGTGCAACAACTAACAAGCAGAAGACAGTAATGGCAACAACCTGCTCAAGGAAAACAAAGCACCATAAGCTTTCCCACAGGTTATATCTTTAGTAAGGAAGTAATTGGCAACAAAAACTAGTAATTTAGTACTACAAGAAAGGGGCAGAGATTTGCGAAACCAAACAATCTCAATATCATCAAGGGAAGAGAAGGATGGTGGTGGTGCAGCCAGTGAGGCATCGAGATTGAGAATTGAGTAATTAATTAATGAATGAATGATGAGAGATTTGGGAGGCAATAAGCCATGTAAACAAGAACACATTAGTCAGAAATGAATTGCAGAAACCCTAAAAGATCCTAAAATTGGGAACTTTACATGAATGAATTAGGAGTCAGACAGCAGCGGGCAGCAGCAGCAAAGAAAGAATAATACAGATACAAAGAAGGGAAGAGGAGAGCTGCAAGGTGTGAGCTGGTAGTTGCCATCCATGTTTCCTCACCATCACTGCCTTCCCACCACTAATCTTTCTTCTACCCCCTCTTCTTCAAAGAAAAAGAAAAAGGATAGAGAGAGCGGAAACCCTACAACAGAGTTGGAGTGTGAAATCAATTGGAATTGTTGTTGGCGTGCTGTGTGGCATAACACATTCATGGAAGGGAGGAGGAAGAAAAGGAAACCATGGCTTTGGTATGGAAAGTCTTAATCTAGTGTGGTCTAGTCAAGGGATATCTTTGATCGTCCTGCTCTTTCCATCTACACTTCCACTCTCTCTCACTTTTGAGTGCAGACAGCAGAAAGAGAAAGGGGGAGGGAAAAAGGAGAGCAAGTAAACTTCACGATCTGGATTCTGGGCCGGGTACTGACAGCCAATCCAATTACAAAAATAGTACTCCTTGTTTGTTTTGTTCCTGGATTTCTGTTCAATAATTTTCTTTTCCTTGGGTGGTTTGGGGTTGGGGAGGGGGAGAGGGAGAGGGCTGAGGAGAGCTGGCGTGTCTCTTGGAAGGTGTGTGTCTCTTCGGCGTGCCTCTTCTCTTTGCGTCAACAGTGGGTGAACTGTACTTCCGCAGCCGTCAATCTTACACGGGAAAACGCAGATTGCGACCTCAAACGTCTCCACAGTCAACATTCCACCACTAGTCATTTTCACCCTCATACTACAACTACTTTCTTTTTATTTCGAGGGTTTTCCATTGTAAAATTTTTATAATCTTTTATCTAATCGATCTATTTTAAATTATTTATAGTATTATATATATATATATATATATATAAAATAGATATATGAAATTATGTGATTGAAAATTAGAATTGAAAGAATGATGATGTAAATCAAAACTTACGTATATAAAATAAATATTGTAAAAATTATTCGATGAAAAGAGTATTAACTAAATCCCAATACACATGTAAGTAATATTTTGATTTTCAGTGTTCAATACTTATTTTGGAAAATCTCATTTTATAATACGATAAAATTACGATACTTGCACAAGATCTAAGTATAGAGCTTAAATTGTCATATTAATATTTAACAATAATTTTATGAAAATTGATGGTTGATTGTTCAATGATACGTGATAAAGTTCAATAGTAGTATAATTGTGCAATATTAACGTACAAGAATTTGTTTAGAGAATTAATGATAGATATGTCTATGAATTTTTAATTACACAAAAAGTATCT
Organism: Drosera spatulata; assembly: GCA_035668315.1. NCBI lineage: Eukaryota > Viridiplantae > Streptophyta > Magnoliopsida > Caryophyllales > Droseraceae > Drosera > Drosera spatulata. Next base: position 17,342 of record JAOVYX010020649.1, on the reverse strand, counting down.
TAATGTAATTTCATTCCTATCAAATATCTCATAATTAATTAAAAAAATTATTTTCTTAAATACAGCATCCCAAATACAATTTTTCAAACTTCATTAGTTTTAAACTCGAAAACCAGGACAATGACGAACCGACGATTAGAATTCACGATGATAACTGACGATGACAAATCGATGACTGGCGAACGAATGACCGGTTAGAATACGAACGAAAGGTGAGTTGGCGTCTATCTTTCTTGCAGTGACCTTTCCCTTGTGGAGTAGTAAACACAAACACAGAAGAAGAGACATTATTGCATCATCTCCGTCGTCTCTGTGCCGGCTGAATCATGACGAAGATGAACTTCAGACTTGTTCTCCGATCTGCCATCAGGGCGGCCTCCCAGGTTACCTTCTTTTCTCACTCGCTTTGTTTCGCTCTTGTTGTTCAACCATCTCATTCCTTTCTCGCATTTATTGTTCGTCGATGCCCTCCCCTTCTATCTTTTTTTTAGGTTTTTTTTATGATTGATTTGATTTGTGATGAATGATGATTTCCTGATCCGTATGATTCATGTCAGTCACCTCACTGGCTTTCCAATCTTGACCCGAGTCACCTGGCTGGTGCCTTTTTGCCTGTGATTAGTGGTCCCTGATCTGATTCTCATGCACGCTTTGCCATGGAATCCGATACTCAGATTCTAATTCTCTACAAGATAAGCCAGAGAATAAAAATTACTCCCTTTGTTCCGTAACGTAAAAACACTTGTCTCTTTGGATTGTCCCAAAACATATACTGACACATCATATTTAGTAACATTTTCATATAAAAATTAAGGTATATTGGTCCTCTTCCTTTGTCTTCATCTTTCTTGCTTAGCTCGAGCTGACTACTTTCGAAAGCAATTTGTGACATGATTGAATCTTTTCATTTTGGCATCTCTTTCTAGAATTGATTTGTATAGGAAAAAATTGACTTTTTCATTCAATTGATCGTTCATACTTTATATCCACTATCTATTCTCACAAGTGGTACAATAAACTTCACTATCACAAAAAAATATTTTTTTCATCAAATTCCACACACATTTAACACACATAAATCCATATGTCGGATCAAAGCGTCGTTTATATTTTGGAACCGAGGGAGTATATATTACAGCCCCATTTTCGGTGAATTGAGGTGTGGATATAAGGGAATCAGGATTTCGAATGCGTGTGGGGAAATCTGGTGGACTAAAATTTACCACTAGCCAATGGTGTGTGGAAGGCGTCACAACATGGAAGCAATGTCCTTACCCTTTTTTTTTCCATATAAGGCTGCTTCAATGGCGTGAAGCCTAGGGTGTATTACTCTAGCTGAGCATAAACCAAATATTGTCCGCTTGTTGAATTGAGTTAAACCTCTCTTTTTTGGTTGTTTTGATTTTAGTTTAATTCACCAGTGTTTTGGCGTTGATTTATTTTTATTTGAATGTGTTTTTCTCCCTTGCTCAAGTGAAACTCTTTTTAATTTTCTCCTTTTTTTTTACATCTCTTTGCAGTCCAGGTCAGATTGTCGCCACAGAGCTGAAATCGTTTCTGGGAGGCTGTTGGATAATGGCCTGCCTTCTTTCCAGCCTAGATGGTTCGGTGCACAAGCAGAGACTGTTCAAGGGTATACATGTGTGCAAGCTTGTCTTCAGATCAATCCCTTTATACCAATAATATCTTAACTCTGATCATCATCTATCTGTGCCTGTTGTTGGTTTTGCTGCTTCTTGTTCTTTTTAGGTTTAAAGGCCATGATATGCTTGCACCTTTTACAGCCGGATGGCAAACCACTGAATTGGATCCTATAGTTATAGACAGGTCTGAGGTATAACCTCTTCTATTCGATACATCCTGTTAAGAAGAAAGAAGCTCAATGAACTATGAAGAAAGAAAGACTAATGATCTGATAATTCTCGCAGGGCTGCTATATATATGATATCCATGGGAATAGGTACCTTGATGCTCTTGCTGGCCTATGGTGTACAGCCTTAGGTAGAGTTCATTTGTGTAGTTTTTCCACCTTCGTGTGGTTGAATTGTCCTGGCAAGACCATGCTCAAAATTTCCACCAGCTGGCCTACTAGTTTAAGGCTTTAAGCTTCTTCTCTGATCTGCATTCTGCAGGGGGGAGTGAACCACGACTTGTTGCTGCAGCAACTGCCCAGTTGAATAAGTTGCCTTTCTACCACTCCTTTTGGAACCGTACCACCAAGCCTTCGTTGGTATGGCACAGCTTTGGTTTTCCGTTTCCCATTGTGGCATAAATGCATTGAAGGGAGTTTCCTCAGGATGTCTTGTGGAGGGATCTCCCTAATTAATTGGGGAAGATAAGTTCAAATGCTATCCTGAAATTTTCTAGGCAGAATGCAGATCTTGGTTGGTTCTGATATGTACTTCTCTAGCTCAATGCGATCGGTTATCGAATTGTAACCTCTGATTGCTTATAGAGGGCATTTCTTGATGAAGCTTCCCTTATATCATTCCGTTTGATTTTGCAGGACCTTGCAAAAGAACTACTGGAAATGTTTACAGCTAGGAAGATGGCAAAAGCATTCTTCGTAAATAGTGGATCGGAAGCGAATGACACTCAGGTATGCCCTAGCTTACTAGCTACTTGCTTATCTTTCCTCCATAGACCCTCCAAATTTCGACGACAACTGTGTTGGAAGTGGTAAGTATTGTGTCTGATACTTGAAATGTAAGATCTTTTTTTTTTTTTTTTCTGTGTGTGATGCTGAAATCTATAAGATCTATTAGCAGTTTAATCTTCCGTGTCATGCAGGTGAAGCTGGTGTGGTATTACAACAATGCCTTGGGAAGGCCGAGCAAAAAGAAGTTCATCGCTCGAACAAAAGCGTAATTTGGCTACTAAACTGATCGTTTCTTAATATTTGATATCACGTCAGCCTAATACCCTCATGTTTCTTTGGACAGCTATCACGGGTCAACCTTGATTTCTGCTAGTTTATCAGGGTATAATGTAGTTCTGGCATTTGCAAGATTCAGTTGTTGTACTATTTATCGGTGCAATCACTAATTCCTTGTTATCTTTGCAGACTTCCAGCTCTGCATCAACAGTTTGACCTTCCGGGGCCTTTTGTGCTGCATACTGATTGTCCTCACTATTGGCGTAACCATTTACCAGGTTGGAATTATCTTTTTGCTCTTAGGATGAAAAGTATTTCTTTCATTTGATTTCTTATTTTCATTTGTGACTGAAGGTATTTAAAATTGCTTCTGTCAGGTGAAACGGAGGAGGAGTTTGCAACCAGATTAGCAAATAATCTGGAGAATCTTATTCTTAAAGAGGGGCCCGAAACGGTACTGAAGTTTTAGTTGCAGTGTTTGTCTAATGCAACAAGCCTTTAAACTGTAGTCTCTCTTTATCTTTCCCATCTTAAACTTCAGATTGCTGCATTTATTGCTGAGCCTGTCATGGGAGCTGGAGGAGTGATACCCCCACCTGCAACCTATTTTGAGAAGGTCAGAGAACTTTTTGGAAATAATTATTCTTCGATTGATGGAACCTTTGTCTTCCATTAACTGCTCATGCTTTTGATGGATCTTCGGGATACATGGATCGCAAGCCATGAATTTGATACGGAACCTGTTCTGTTATTTTAGACTTTTATGCTCCCTCTTCGTTTTTAATTCTTATGCATACAAATTATACGATGCATACAAATTATACGATTATACTGCAGGTTCAAGCTGTCGTGAAGAAGTATGACATTCTTTTTATTGCAGACGAGGTACAGTCTATTGTATTTGTGTAGTCAGTTTGTGTTATTTATGCATTTCTCACATTTCTATTGTGTGTATGCAGGTCATCTGTGCATTTGGGAGGCTCGGTGAAATGTTTGGCTGCGATAAATATAAAATCAAACCAGACCTCGTTTCCATGGCAAAGGTTAGCATGTCTTGCCTGTCAAGAGCATTTCTCTTGTTATGTCTTGTATTTTGAAATGGGATTTCATATGTTCACTCTTACTTTTAATTTGAAATATAGGCTTTATCTTCAGCCTACGTGCCAATCGGAGCTATTCTTGTGAGCCCTGAAGTTGCAGATGTTGTGTACTCCCAAAGCAACAAACTTGGTACGAAATCTATACTATATACTAAACGAAAGTGTGAGAGGTAGTATCTTTAGTTTAGATTTTTTTTTTTTTTTAACAAAGTGAATCGCCTATCACAGTTATTTTTAATCGAGTCAAATAGTAATACTTTTTTCTTGAGTTAAATACATATCGTATAAAGTTGAAAATATCTTACTATACTTAAAATGCATATTTTTCAACAAAATTTTTAAAATCTCATCAAATTCTAGGTTTGTTTTTAGTTTCTATCGTCTCCATGAACATATAGTGGTCAAATCCATTTATATTTGTCACGTGCAATGTGGTCAAATCCATTTATATTTGTCAGCATAATTGCACAGGTGCACAAACTAGTTACTTGTTCTAAAAAAGAGAATTGATGCGGCAGATGCGCAAATCCTAAGGGCTGGTCTAGTCCGAATTGCATGTTGAAATTATACATTCTCTGATAAACTGCAATGAAACTCCAGGTGCATTTTCTCATGGATTTACATATTCCGGGCATCCTGTCTCATGTGCTGTTGCATTGGAAGCATTGAAGATCTACAAGTAAACATCCCCCTCTCTTTCTGGAATGTATTCACGAGACATCTGATAGTATTATGTCTGGATTGGAAAGTGTCCCTAGGTTCTTTCATACTTTGTTTCCTCTTTCAATTTGTATTTTTCGCCAGATTTAGGTTCAACTATAGATTTGCAGCAAGAAGCATTTTGATGTCAATCCCTTTTGATAGAAACACTTGCTTCACATTCTAATGAAGAAACTGTATTCAGTTTGCTTTTCTTCCATAAAATTTATGCCATCTAATGATGATATAAACCTTTATCTCTTGCAGGGAAAGAAACATTGTTGAGCGAGTAAAGAGCTTGACTCCAAGATTTCAAGATGGACTCAAAGCATTCTCTGGAAGTCCCATCATCGGAGAGGTATTCCCTTTGCTCTTTTTTACTATGACTTATGTAGAATTTTCCGTATGTCGTTATGGGTAATTCTCATGATCCTGCAGATTAGAGGAACCGGCTTGATTCTCGGGACCGAATTTGCAGACAACAAATCACCAAATGATCCTTTTCCTTCTGAATGGGGCAAGTTTCACCTCCTCTTTGTTTCAAGTCTTTCCAATTGTTGACATTTTTTTGGTTTTAACTTGTCAGTATTTACTCACAGTAGTAAACATCAGTGAAGATAAAATATCTTGCATTTGCCCAGTCTCTTTATGCATATCCCTGAATCCTTGGCAACCATGCTCTGTAGCCAACTCCACAATTAGATGTACTTTCTAGCCTTTGAAACTTATAGCTGCTAATGTTCACACAGGAGTTGGCGCATACTTTGGAGCGCAATGTCAGAAACATGGCATGCTGGTTCGTGTTGCAGGAGATAACATTATGATGTGCCCTTCTCTTACAATTAGTGAAGAAGAAATTGATGAGGTAGAGTCCCTGTATATGTTTTTGATTCAGTTGTGTTTTTATAATAAATTGTTCCATATGGGAATGTTAATGTGGTTTATTGCCCGTCATTTTTCCCAGTTGATAAGCATCTATGGTAAAGCATTGAAGGATACAGAAAAGAGGGTGAAGGAGCTCAAATCCCAACATGTACAGCCATTGACTGCCTAAAGGTTATGATGGCGAAAGAACTACTGGCAGCACATAGTGATATCTCTGAAATAATTGGGCTCCGTTTTGTCTTATCTTGACAAAGGGGGCTGGATCGAGTTATGTACTTGCATATTTCGACGTTCTTTTGTATAAAAACTCAGTTCAACGTGATTTGCGTAAGCCAATATCCTTGTTACTCTTCCTTATATTGTTCCACAGGTGCGGCTGGAGTAATACAATAAATTACAAGTTCGTGGGCTTGAAGAAGGGAACTGATTGATTCCTATATACCAAATCCAATGCTATTGAGCAAAACAACGGATCCACATAGTCTCGTCGAATGCATGGTTTGAGGAGCACGAGTTGTAAGCAGTATTATCCTTGTTATATATTTGTAACAAAGAGTCTGTTTTTTGATATCCTTAAAAGAGATTGAGAAGGGGAAAGATTGCTTAATCATCGAGCTAATTCCATTTGATAAAATTGAAGATGACTACCTAATCTACATAGTGGAACTTGAGATAAGAACATAGCTAACTATCTGTATAAGAACCCAAGTAGCTAGTATATGTGGCATTGTTATTTTTACTTTTAACTGGCATATGGTTGGAAATTTTTTACTTTTCATGTTAGCAATGACTTATCCAAGCGAAAACATGCAAAGAGGAGCAACAAGACCAACGATCCCACAAGAATTATATACCTAATTTGGCGAATATCGGCAGTTCAATACCCCATTTGATTGCCATAGCTTCACCAACTGTGGACGACACTTGTGCTTGAACAGTCTTGCCCGTAGCTGTATGGAGATCGCCTTTATCATCCCGAATAATAACCCCCAAGCTTACACTACCAGGACTGCGCATAGACACATCAACGTGGACCTTCAGCCGACCTGACGGAGGTAGCTTCCATTTGGCCTGAACACTATTCCCTTCATAACAGTTCGCTATCTTTTAAATTCATAGTTAGCTATCCCTAATAATAGTTAGTTATCTTGATAAGATGCAAACTAGCGCTGCTAGTTAATGATGCACATGTTATTTCTTTTAAATTCCTAGACGTTGGTAATTTTAGGCCATACCTCCAAGTTCATCAATAAAGCATGATTTCTTCATCCCTCCTAACTCATCTTTAATGTGATAGATAATTTTTTTTTTTTTGTTTCTTTTTGAAGAAACAGAAATATGATACTTGATATCAAAAGACTTTACTTCAATTTTAAATAAAAAAAATTTACTGCTAACATCATACAAAATATTATTAGAACCCTCGAAAACAATGGAACGATTCGGATTTTTCGTTTATGAATGAAGGGTCATGATTCAATTAAATTTCATTACACCAAAATACTCCCCACATCGAGAAGTAGAAGAAGGGAAGCGGGCTTGTGGGAAAAAAAAAAAAAAAAAAGGAAGAGGAAGAGGAAAAAAGGGTGATAACGGACTGCTGCTGTAGCATAACAACACATTACACATGGATTGGGTAATATACATATCGTGGGCGCCTCAGGGCACTAATTAGAGGCGAAATAGAGAGGAAAATAGGGAAAATTCGACACACTGGAGTCGAAATCGCGATTGATTAACAATGGCGTGGAATCGAATTGCAACAAAGAGAGTACTCGATGAGGAAAATCGTACTCGATGACAGATTACAGTGTCATTTCATCATAGATGGGTATGGAGATGGATCCACCGATGCCTGTCGATTTATCTTCGCCGTCGGCTTCGATTCTTGGGAATCGACTGCCTGCTTGGAAAGGTGGATCTCCGACAGCTTCACAAGGTATAGAGCGTCGATGAGAGTTCATAACACATCGTTGTACATTGACTTTTTGACTTATTAGTCTTTTAAATTTTTAATAATTTCAATAAAATTCTCCAAATTTTCATAATATTAATCAGATTTTTTAATTATTTATTTCATGAACAAATTAATTCTTTCGTGCAAAACATCCGTAGTTTTAATGAAAATAAAATACTAAAATCAACTAGGATAAATATTAAGCACCATCTGTGTGTTAGCTATTGAAGCTGAGAAAGGCGGCCCAATTCAGTGGGAATCCGGCCTCCAAACGAGTTGCTCGATAGATCAAAAACTTGCAACGATGACAAGTTTCGAGTGCTGGAGAAATTTTTCTACTCAGCTGAGGGCCGTTGAGAACAAGCTCTATTACATGTTTGTATTCCTGTCGCAGACAACTCCTGTACTATAAACCCTCCAAATTTCAATGACTACTGTGTTGGAAGCGATTAAGCGACGAGTATTTTGTCTGATACTAAAAACAATTAAGATAGATTTTATTCATAAAATTTGGAAGATCTATTTGTTGTTTAATCTTCGACGTCATGCAGGTGAAGCTGGTGTGGTACTACAACAATGCCTTGGGAAGACCTAACAAAAAAAAGTTCATCGCTCGAGCAAAAGCGTTAGTTGGCTACTAAGCTTATCGTTTCTTAATATTTTCATCACATGGGCCTAACACCTTCATGTTTATTTGGACAGCTATCATGGCTCAACCTTGATTTCTGCTAGTTTATCAGGGTATAATGTGGTGGTATTTGTAAAATTCAGTGCTTCTAATGCTTATGGGTGACACCGGTAATCCCTCATTATCCTTGCAGCCTTCCACCTCTACATCAGCAGTTTGACCTTCCGGCGCCTTTTGTAGTGCATACTGATTGTCCTCACTATTGGCGTTACCATTTACCAGGTTGGATTTATCTTACTGCTGTCGGGATGAAACTATTACTATTTGATTTCTTTTCTTCTCTTTTTTTTTTTTCCTCTCCTGATAGCGTACGTTTATAATTGCTCCTGTTAGGTAAACAGAGGAGGAGTTTGCTACCAGATTAGCAAATAATCTGGAGAACCTTATTCTCAAAGAGGGACCTGAGACGGTACTGAAGTTTTAGTTGTACCGATTGCCTGATGCAAGAAGCATGCTAACTTTAGTCTTCCTTTATCTTTTTCATTTTGAACTTCAGATTGCTGCATTTATTGCTGAACCTGTCATGGGAGCTGGAGGAGCGATACCGCCACCTGCGAGTTATTTTGAGAAGGTCAGATAACTGTTTTGGGAATAGTTTCTCTCAGATTGATGGAACTATGGTCTTCCATCAAGTACTCATGCTTTTTATGGATAATGTTTCGGGATACATGGATTGGAAGCCTTGAATTCGCTATGCGACATGTTTTTGTTATTACAGCCTTCAATGGTCTCTTTTCATTTTTAATCTTTCTAGATACAACTTGTGTTACTCTACTGCAGGTTCAAGCTGTCGTGAAGAAGTATGACATTCTTTTTATTGCTGATGAGGTATAAATTTACAATCTCCGTGATTGTATTTGTGTTGAAATTTGTGATTTTTGCATTATTGCATATAACGGTTTTCACATTTCTATTGTGTGTATGCAGGTCGTATCTGCATTTGGAAGGCTTGGCAAATTGTTTGGATGTGATAAATATAACATCAAACCAGACCTCGCTTCCATGGCAAAAGTTAGCACAGCTTGGCTGTCAAAAGCATTTACTCTCGTTTGTCTTCTCTTTGGAAATGGTTTTCATATGTTCTCTCTTTCTTTTAATTTGGAAAATAGGCTTTGTCTTCAGCCTACGTGCCAATTGGAGCAATTCTTATAAGCCCTGAAGTTGCAGATGTTGTCTACTCCCAAAGCAGCAAACTTGGTACCAAAATTGTCCTAAAGAAATTGATGTGCAACTCCAATGGGGTTATCTAGCGCAAAGTTCATGACGTATAGTTCTCTTCTAGCATGATGAAATGGTTACTTTTCTGATAAATTTAGTGGTAAGCAATCTTTCCTTCTACGACACCTCTTGATGACATCTGAAAACAACCTTTATGTTATAGATATATATAGTAAGGGTAAGACTACGTGCATTTCTCCCTCCCCACACGCTGCAGTACTTGTTGTGATTATGTGGTTATGTTAATGTTCTTTCCTTTGTTTAACCGCAATGAAACATCAGGTGCGTTTTCTCATGGATTTACTTATTCTGGTCATCCTGTCTCATGTGCTGTTGCATTGGAAGCATTGAAGATCTACAAGTAAAAATTCTCGTCTCTTTCTGGAAAGTATTCGTGAGCCATCATGTCTGGAAAGTGTCCCTAGGTGCTTTCAGATTTTGTAAGCGTGTTTCAATTTGTATTTTTGTCAGACTTCAACTGCACCAACAACCATTTTGATGTGCAAATCTTTGATAGCAACACTTGCACGTTCGGAAGAAGGATACCATCTTCAGTTCAAATTCTATTCACTTTGCTTTTCTTCCATTATTATAATGCAAATCTGTTGATGACATATTTACAGAGAAAGAAACATTGTTGAGCGAGTAAAAAGCTCGACACCGAGATTTCAAGATGGACTGAAAGCATTCTCTGAAAGTCCCATCATTGGAGAGGTATTCCTTCTTCTCTGCATGACTTCGTCTGATTATGATTGATGATCTCCTGATCCTGCAGATAAGAGGGACAGGCTTGATTCTCGGGACTGAATTTGCAGACAACAAATCACCAAATGATCCTCTTCCTCCTGAATGGGGCAAGTTTCACAGCTTCTCTTCTTGTCATCCATTCTTATCCCTGAGAATTCTTTCGCCACGCTGGACAGAACAATCTCTAGCAGTAAACATAGACACATCATCTTGCATTTTCTCAGTGTTTTTCTGCGTTTGCTTGAAAGCCTGGCATGCTCTTGTTATAAATATGTTCAACAAGCAGTTTCATTTCTATCAAGATTATAGCTCGTAATTTGAACACAGGTGTGGGAGCATACTTTGAAGCACAGTGCCGTAAACATGGCATGCTAGTCCGTGTTTTAGGTGATACCATCATTTTATCTCCTCCTCTTACAATTAGTGAAGAAGAAATCGATGAGGTAGAGTTCATTATTTGTTTCTGATTCGACTGTGATCTCAATCTTCATGTAGTTGTTAATCTGGGTGTAGTTGTTGAAGTTGTGAGGTTTTTTTTTGTTCCTGTAGTTTCTTGTTTATTTTTCTGCTGACGGGGATGTTGATGTGGTTCACTGTCCATCATTTTTTTTTCCCTCAGATGATAAGCATATATGGGAAAGCGTTGAAGGATACAGAAGAGAGGGTTAAGGAGCTGAAATCCCAGCATGTACAACCGTCAGTTGCCTGATGGTTATGATGACGGGAAAACTACTTGCAACACAAACCGATATCTCAAATAAATGAGCTCCTGTTTGTCTGATCTCGACAAAGGAGCTGGATTGGGGTATGTACTTGCATGTTTTCATCTTTCTGCTGTCTACAAAAACTGAATCCAACGTGTATTTGGTAAACTAATATCCTGTCACTCTTCTTTATATCGTTCCACAAATGAAGCAGTAATCTGTCTATCATTTCTATTATATTAATAATATTTTAACTGTTCTCCTAATTTCTCTAACAGAATACAATTTTAGGAACAAATTTCCTTCAAAATATATGAAGGAAATGAACTAACATGAATTATCATATTAAAGAGAAAAATGGAAAGAATCTTTCCATGGCCTTGTATTCTATACAACAATGACACAAAACAACCAAGCAGGTAGCAGCAAAAACACTTTTTGAATATGAGTGTTGTTATAACAAAAATGTTTACGTCGGATTAATTTTTTCAAAAGATAATTATCAGAATTAATAAAATAATAAAATATTTTAGAGAGAAATTAGAGGAAGAAAGAGAGATTTTCTTCTCTTGAAAATATGTATATAATATCTTACAAATGAGCTCTATTTATAGGACTCAAGATAATTGATTAACATCTAATTTTTTCATCTAATCAGATCTAATTAATAATTAATTAGATAAATCCATTTAATAGTCTCAAAATTAGATGAGAGATAAAAAAAATATTTAGATTTAAATATAATACATCATTTTTAATTTTAAAAGATAATTTTAATTATCTTTTAAGTGTTGTTTATTGGGTAGGCAGTGGGTGCCATTGCCAGGCTGAGGCAGTGAGCAAAGACAAATCCTTCCAACCCAACCTCAACCTCAACCACCCATTATTCTCCTCCAACACCAGCCTGTATCCTCCTTCTCGTCGTCTTCCACCTCTCTTTGCCGCCGTCATCCCCAGCAACAGTTGCGCCTGCGCCGCCGGCCCGCCCGCCAGCGAGAAGTGCCTGAATCCGGCCCTCAACAGCTCCTCACCCCACCTCGTGTAATTATTGTTCACTACTGTACTACTACTGCTGCTAATAATATTCCTGATCTCCCAACCTAACAACCCCCTCTCCACCTCATGCCGCCGCTCCTCCTCCAAATCGTCTCCTCCTCCTCCGATTCCCTCTTCTAACGCGTCGAACAGCGCCGAATAGTAATGCAGCGCCTCCACGAACCTCCCTAAAAACGACGACGACCCTATCGTCAGATCCTGCTCGATGAGGGTCACCAGCCTGGGCTTCATCGTCGCCAGCGCCTTCAGGGTTCCGTCATGGGAGCCCGTGACGTCGTAGAGAGAGTGCTGCATCCACTGCACCACCCTCGCCTCCCCCGCCCGAAGCCCTAGGACTCCGTCCACGTCGTCGTCCCTTATCTCCCCAATCCTCCCCTCCACCGCCTTAAACTCGAAGGGCAGCCCCAGGGACCTGGCGAACTCCGCCAGCCGGCGCCCCGTCTGATCCAGGAGACCCAGGTTGGGGCCGATGCCGGTGAGGCGGAGGGAGAGGAGCTTAGGGGAAGGGCGAGAGGCGAGGATGTGGAACAGCCCCGGCCACTGGAGTCCCTGCATGATGTCAAGATCGATCACGTGGACTCGTTCCTCCCCCTCTAGGGCCTCGAATATGGCCTGGTTCGCCGTGAAGTGCGAGAACTTGATCATGGGGGCAATGGCGTTGTAGGAATGGAACGCGGGGTGGAAGCCCTGCGTCTTCAGGTAGAGGGATGGAGGACGCAGGGATGAGGAGGAGTGGTATGTGCCCGTGTAGGAGGAGACGATGCGCGCGCGGAGGGCCTCGGCGAAGTAGGCGGCCACGCGTTCCGGCGGGGAGCCGAAGGGGGAGGATAGCTCCGTGGCTTCCAGGAGGAGGTCAGTGGCGTCTGAGAGATTGTCCACTGCTATGTACTCGGCGCATTGTAGGAGCAAGGCTAGTAGCCGGAGGCCTTGTTGTTCCTCCTCTTCCTCCAAGGCCGCTGTTCTACTACTACTGGTCTCTGCTACGATAAGCTCCTTCACTTGTTGTTGTTCCTCTGACGACTGCTGCTTGTCTTCATCGGTGCGGATGGATTTCATTTGATGGAATCGGTGTTAATGTTGTTGTGTGTGTTGGAATGGCCGTGCCAGTGATTGAAAACAGAAATTGAATCGATGGATGGATGAAACAAAGAGAGGAGTATAGCTGCATCTGCAGTGTGTTGATTGATTTCAGTGGGAAAGTTGAGAGGCCTGTTACTCTCAAGAATGTGCGGAGATGAGACAAGGATGTATTATGTGAAGTCGCTTTTGATGAGGGGTGGTGGGTTAGTAGTAGTCACCACCATGGAGTTGTCATAGTCGACAGTTGGGGTTGTTCTCAGATGTCACCAAATAGGACCACGGTGGTTTGGTTGGGGTGGACATTGATTGTTCTTTGCTTTGTCTAGATTCTCTTATGTGCCGATGTAATCCATTCAGTCTTGGGAAACACATTCAAAGTCGAAATTTCGAGAAAAAATTTCATGCTGTATCTCGTGTATAAGATTTATAGCATAGTTGATTACATGAATGTGTATGGATCTCTACATCTCCCAAGATTTCAACAATGGATATCCTCAAAGTTGCATCCTATAGTAATCAACAAAAGTGCTGTCATCACTAATCCACAAGCATGGCCTCCTACAAAAAGATTCATATTTCTTCGTCAGTTAACGGTTTCATGATGTGCATTCTTTCTTTTACTCAACTTGCACCATAAGCCACTCTTTGTGTGAATTGTCGCCCCAGTTACCAGTTCCACTGACTCCGGCAATCCTTTCAACTCAACATCAAATTTCTGGAGCAACATGGCCAACGCAATAGTTGATTCCATCAGCGCAAACTGGTCTCCCACACATTTCCTAGGTCCTCCGCCAAATGGCAGAAAGGCAAAATCTGATACTACCTGAACGTATAAAATCAATAATTTCGATCAACATTCCTCTCCATAATAACTTGCTGAGATTTGGATGCTACAGATGCTTCTGAAGGAACGGGGAAAAATCATAATGAAACAGGAGTAACGTGACAGATGGGATAGTGCAAGTGACCTCATTAGGATATAACGCTCCAGGACTCCGAGATGGATCAAAGCCTGACCATTGTTCAAGATCTTCAATTTTCCGTTGCTCCAAGAACCTCTCGGGCCTGAATTCATGAGGCTGGTCCCAGAAATATGGAGACCTGTGGAGATTATACACCTGCACCGAAATTGAAAAGAGTTGCAGACTAGCAGTCCATAATTGATTTTTGGATGGCAAATATGGAAGGAATGTACTTACAGAGAGAAAGATATCCGTCCCAGGTGGAATTGAGTATCCATCTTTATCTCCCTTGTACCCCCCTGCAGGATTTGAACTTTAGCAATGACCAGAGAATATGATACCATTAAAGATCAAACACTGTTTTTCTTCTCCAATTGCCATACATCTTATTACTACTATTATCCAAGAATTCAGCCAGTCCGCACAGAATCTAATCACAAGTTATGCATAATCTTCTGTCTAGCAACAGTTTATTTAGCCGTGATCCAACTCTGCAACACATTTCCACTTCCCCTCATGTTTTCAAGGAAGATCCAGAACTCCCATAGCTTATTTTTGGATCTTGTGTTTGTGTCCCATGTCCAAGTAACTCTTACTTTGATAGACCAAGTAACTCTTACTTTGATAGATCAGGTTCATTTGATCAAGCCTCAAGGATGCTGACTAACATACCAAGTAACTCTTACTTTGATAGATCAGGTTCATTTGATCAAGCCTCAAGGATGCTGACTAACATACCAAGCAAGCAATTGAAGGACAGCTTGAGAGACATCATTGTTCTTCCTAGGAAGTGGACATAACAATCTGACACCTTCTATTAATGTTGGACTTCCCTTTTCCAAACGTAGGTCACAGACGACAGCACCAGAAATGAGAATGAAGAAACACACTAGGGGACCCAAATCACTCGAACTCAATGCTGATACCTGGCAATAAGTCCGGCTTCAAAGCACGCCTAATCAGCAAGGGAGGCTGAGGATACAAACGAAGGGACTCAACAACAATAAGTCTGATGTACCTGAAAAAAATCAAAATCCATTCAAGTCTCAACGGCTAGATCCCTTGAGAACTTTACCCGAAGACAGCTAAAAACAAAATTTGATCTGTCGAGACCTACTCCAACTTTCTGAGGGAGTCAAAAGTCGTCCTGCCCCGACCAAGGACAGTGTCAATCTCTGTTTGGGCCTTCCGCATTTTGGATGGGTTCTGTCAGAGTAAAGGGAAATAAATGCTAGAATTCAGATAGATGAAAGGAGGCAAGAACTTGAAAGCAAGGAAAAGATCAAGTTATTTTATGATCAACACTGCTGGTGATGACGTCCAACCTGAGCAAGCAGGAAAACAGCCCAAGTAAGAACAGCAGCTGTTGTTTCATGCCCAGCAATAAGCATGGTCATAAGATCATCTCTAAGCTGTAAGACATTAATAGTCAGTTTAATCAAGAGTAATCATCTAGATTAAAAAAAAAAAACTATTAAACCTATACACATATACTATGAATTGCCACCCACATCCCAGTGAGAAAATACTTATATGCAAGACTTCCTATTTTGATACTAGAAGATACTGAAACAAACTCAAACAAATAGACCAAGCTCTAGAAATGATGAGAATCTACACATCATATATTAGTTTGTAGTTCATACACCCTATAGACATTGAGTTTCTCGAGGTAACCTGACGGTCGTCGACATCATCACCCCGCATATCAACCAGAAACCGCAATAAGCTTCCATCCTGCAATATGAATAACAAAGTTGACGTACTAAAAGAAAAGAGGTACATATAGAGCATCAGTCCAGTTTGACAAAAAGGATGTGTGAGCCTGAATCTATTCTAAGCACCTATGTTTTCTCCCACCTTAATATTTGAATAGTCTCTTTGCTGCAACTTCTCAATGTCAGTTTCCTGTGATGTGAGCAAGGGCAGAGGCATCAGAAAAAACAAGCCCATAGATCTAATACAAAAGTTCAGATATCTTTCAAGTGAATAACTACTTTCAAGGCTGAGTATTTCAGTTATATACAATACTTAAATTGGCGTATCATCGTCATGGTTTATCCTTTGTACCTGTCTGGTTTCTTTTGCATTTTTTATCAGTCCATCAAGGCAGTCATTGATGATTCTGAGGTCACCACGGAATTTACGCTGCCGAGGCACTATCCAGCTTGCCAGAGGAAACTTCCAGTATGGGATATAAAAAGTCGATCTGTGTTCAGCTTCAAAAAGAGTACCATATACTGCCTGTAAGGAACTTAATGCAAAGCAAATCAAGATTGTTAGAAAATAAAGCACTACTACTTAACCCCTCAGCGATTTCTCATTAATCAGAGTTAGGAAATGGAAGCTTGCTTTTATGGCCAACAGTAGTACAGGGAAAATGGAAGCTTGCTTTTATGGCCAACAGTAGTACAGGGAAAATGACTCTTGCGACATCTACTCACAAATTGCTCTATACCTCAATGACAGGAGATTCTTTAGTGATTGAACCAAAATCATAGTTGAAGATTCCAAGCCCAATAATATCAAGGGCTAAACTTGAAAATTCTGCTTCGAGATCCAGCTCAATCGTATTCTGACCATGCACAGCTTCAACAAGTTTCTCAAATTTCAGAATTGTTCGCTCAGTACAATCAGTGAAAATCTTCGTCATGAACTCCAAGTACATGGCATGGAATCCTGGTGCAATAACTGGAACGAGTACAACAGCAAGTTGAGACTATTTCTTCAACAACAAAGCGTACAAAAGTGAATGTGGAACTGAAAACAAGAAAGAAGTACACTTCTTAGTAAGTATTAGTAAGCTATATTGAAATCGACTGCTACGGAAAATCTAAGACTTCTGATAAAAAAATAATCATTACTACTATGTATGAATTACCATAAGCATTAAAAGGGGGAAAGCAAACTGAAGAACCAAACAGATGGATATGAATTATGAAAGCTAACTGCTTGCCTCTTCTTCTCTGCTTCCATGTCTCAAGATCTGCAGGTATAAGCCCTTTCCCCATTATCGGCTCCAGGATATCTGCAAGAACTCCCTGTTGAAGAGATTAAAGTAGCGCTGTTTTAATCTACCAAGTTTAAAGCAACATCCAGTTGAAGAACGGTTCTGTTTTAGGATGACAGAGTGCAAGTAGCATGGTAAAATCCTTGTTATGTTTGAAGCTAAATTTCATTTCATTTCATTTCAATCATTTCAATTCAGTTCTTTTCTTCCTCCAACATGGTTATGAGTGTGATCCTAAGGCCCAGAAACAAGTAGATGGATGAGGGTATACCTTGTCATAAGCGAATGCATTTTCTTTCAGAATATGTCTTGCAACAATAGGATCCGACACAACAACAAATGCTTTCGGCCCAAAAGCCAA
>JAOVYX010020648.1:0-16769 GCA_035668315.1 Drosera spatulata | reverse complement strand
TCCCAGGAGGTCACCCATCCCAGCATTACTCCATGTTAAGCACGCTTAACTACGGAGTTCTAAAGTGATGGGCTACCAAAAACGATAGTGCACCTTGTTGCTATAGGTATTACTAACAGACCATTTAAGCATTTTCTTAGGATATTACTATTGTCTTTGAGGATGAGCCTTCCTCAACAGCAGTGATTGGCTATATCAATTGTTCCTCCCCAAGCTCTTCACTTTGCTGCCGGTCTACAGCTTCACCATATGTCTGCACTGCTGCAGTGAATGCTTCAGTCGTCTGTACTATTGCAAGTGCAATAGTGGTCTTCACATTTGCAGACTCTGCTTCCTCTTCGATTGTTCTCCTTGTTGTCCTTCTCGAAGCTGGTTCTTCTGATTCCTCAGAAGATTGTAGTATCAGCTTCCTCTTCTGAGGCTTGACAGCCTTTGAAGTCACCTTCTTCTTAGGCTTCTCAGACTTTTGATGTACTGTGGGATTTGCTGCAGTCTTCGGTGGTGGTGGTTGTGCTGCAGCGCCCTTCTTGGTTTTTGCCAATCCAGCTGGCAATCGTCCTATCTTTCTGATGTCGATTTGTTTCGACACCGCCCATGGCCTTCCTTGTGCATCTTGGAGCTTCAAATTGTATTTGAGAATGATGCTTAGAATCCTACCGTAGAAGGGCTGCACTAGCCAGTTAATACATCACCAAACTGGTCCAGTTAACCTTGTACCTCACTAGGATGGCACACATGAGCTGCTGTTGATCTTGTGTGATCTGATCTTTGGAGAATTCCTTGGACATTATGACCTTTTTGACCACATCAGCAAGGAATTTGTGTTTCTTGGACAGGAACTTCTTCATTGTTCTGATTCCCTTCTTCTGATGTTCCGGAGTTAGCATTGCCAGCCTCCCTTGTACGTGATTCGCATCCCGATCTTCTTGTACGTATATGTAATCTCCTGGAAATTGCATGAAACCTTTGCCTTTTCAATAAAATCCATGACATCGTCATCAAAGATATGGCTAGACATCTCGCATAGATGTTTTAGTCCTGCTTCTTTGATGCATTCCGCCACTTCCTTAACCTCTTCGGACTCATGCAATAAAATCTGAAGTCTATAACGACCCCCGTTTGCAGTTCCTTCATAGTAGGGCTCATTGGTGCCCTTTGTGATTGTGAGGGTGTGGAAGATGAGGGTGTGAATTCGCGAGATTGAGATAAAAATTCAATGAGAGTTTGAGAGCAATCAGAGGGAATTGAAAGTTACGGTTTACTTGATTGTTTAGAGAGAGAGAGAATTGTAAAGTAAATTCTGTGTATTTTTACCGTAGAAAATCAAAAAGTAACTGTTACACAGTTTTCCAGAATTATTTTGCCCGTTGCGAAAATCAAGGAGATAATTATGAAACTGTTTCTTTCCAAAAATAGCAGTAGAGTGACACTTGTCTTTATTCTGCATGGCTTGTGCAGTAAAACAGTAGAGGAAAGTCACTCTTCTGGATTACTTGAAAATCACTAAGTTCATTTCAAGTAACTTGCTCGTCTGCATCTACACATGCTGTGAGCAGTAGAGCAATGTTACCCTTCTCCATCCTTTGAAAACATTCAACTCATTTCAAATAACCTACTCGTTTGCTTCTACAGTTACAATAGAGCAGTATATATGGCCATTTTACTCATTTACATCTATCATGCCCACCTCTCCTCTAAACATGATAAATTTTTTTTCATCTAAGGTTTTAGTAAAAATGTCTACAATTTTTTTTTTGCTGGAATATATTCCAATTTTATATGACCCTTCTGCATATGATCTCTGATAAAATAATATCTGACATCAATATGCTTGGTCCTTAAATGAAAAACAGGATTTTTAGAAATAGCCATTGTAGATGTGTTATCACAAAATATGTTTGTTTTTGAAAACGTTAGCCCATAATCTGCAAGCTGAGACCTCATCCAAAGTACCTCTACAGCACAACTTCCTATAGCTATATATTCTGCTTCTGCAGTAGAGGTTGAGACAGTGGTTTGCTTCGTGCTGAACCAAGAAATCAACCTTGCATCTAAAAATTGACATGTACCACTTTTGCTTTTCCTATCAACCCTGCAATCTGCAAAGTCTGCATCTGAATAACCAGTTAGTACAAAATCTGAATTCTTTGGATACAATATACCCATGTTAAGAGTTCCTTTGAGAAATCTCAGGATTCTCTTGACTGTAGTATAGTGGGACTCCTTAGGATCAGATTGATACCTGGCACAGACATAGATAGAGTACTGGATATCTGGCCTACTTGTAGTAAGGTAAAGTAAAAATCCTATTATTCCTCTATATAATGTTTGATCTATACTTTTTTCTTTTTCATCTTTATCAATTTTCGTAGTAGAGCTCATGGGGGTTTTTGTTGGAGTTGAGTTTTCTAGGTCAATTTTTTAATTACATTGGTTAAGTATTTTGATTGATTTATGAATATTCCTTTACTTAATTGTTTCACTTGTAGACCTAGAAAGTATTTTAATTCACCCATGAGACTGATTTGAAATTTAAATTTCATTAGTGCAGCAAACCTTTCGCATAGTTTGATGTTAGTGCAACCAAAGATAATGTCATCTAAGGATATTTGCACTAATAAGGTATGTTTAGGCTTAGATGTCAGCAAACCTTCTTGAGAGTACCCTTTGGCCACCAGTCTAGGCTTGTTTCTGATGATCATTCCATTTTCATCAGATTTGTTGGTGAAGACCCACTTACAACCAACAACTGGATAGTTCTTTGGTCTTGGCACAAGATACCATACTTGATTTCTTTTGAACTCATTCTGTTCTTCTTGCATGGCATCTATCTAGTTAGGATCACTATGAGCTTGATTGTTGTCTTAGGCTCCATTTCTGATATGAAGCAAGAAGACAGGCACTCCTTTGTGGTTGCTCTCCTCGTCTACACTGAGGCATCCTTGTCACCAATTATATCTTTCTCAGTGTGTGCCTTGATCCATTTGCCTTTGTCCTCATGCTGGTCAAGGGCAGTTTCTTCAAGCTTTTGCTCTGCTGCAGCTTGTTGTGGGTCTTCTGTATGTTCTTTGCCTTCAGGGACTACAGACGACTCTGCCTTTACTGCAGGGTCGTTTTCCTCGTCTATATCCTGTTTATCATCTATACATGCACATTCCTCATCAAGAACATTAGCAGTACCTATAGATGACTCAGATTCATCAAAAAAAAAAAAAAAAAACATGAATTGACTCTTATATAGTTCGTGTGTCCTTGTTGAATACTCTGAAGGCTTTTCTGCACGTGGAATACCCTAGGAATGCATGAAAGTACTTGAAAGTACTGACTTATATTTTTTTAGGATCAAATTTCCCCAAGTGTTGTTTATCATTATTATAAACATAACATTTACACCTAAATGCATGAAAGTACTTGACAGTTGGTGTCTTTCCCTTCCATATTTCATATGGTGTCTTGTTATGAAGCTCTTTGAAAGGTCTGCATCAAAGAGCATTGTTCGGGCTGCCTTAATGAGGGTTCTATTTTTCCTTTCTGCAACACCATTTTGTTGTGATGTTCTAGTTGCAGAGAAGTTATGCTTGATGCCATGATCATCACAATATTTGTCAACCCCTGATTGATCAAATTCTGTGTCGTGATCACTCTTAATTGTTACCACATCTAAACCGTTAGCAGACTACAAGTTTCACTTTTCTTGTGCAGGAAGATTACCCAAGTATATCTCGAGTAATCATCTACAATTACTAGTGTGTATTTCTTCCTGCTCAAGCTCTCTACATCTACTGGTCCAAACAGATCCATGTGTAGTAGTTCAAGAATTCTTGTGGTCTCTGTTTGGTTAACAGGTTTGAGACTTGCTCTAGTCTGCTTTCCTTCTTGACAAGATCTGCATAATTTATCCTTCCTAAACTTACCTTGAGGAAGACCTTTTACTAAGTTGCCTGAGGATAACTTTGCCATTGTTTTAAAGTTTAGATGTGCTAACCTCTTATGCCATAGCCAATTTGTGTCGTTTGCATCCTTAGTGTAAAATCATATAACTTGTGCAGACTGTGATAAGTTGAAGTCTACTGTATAGATGTTTCCTAATCTATGACCCATCAGTTTGACTTCTTTAGACTCTTTATCTATGACTCTACATGTATCATTACTAAAGGCTACCTCATAGTTCTTATCACACAGTTGGCTAATGGAAAGTAGATTGTGTTCAAGCCCTTTGAAATAAGCAATGTTCCTAAAGATTAGGGAAACTGTACCAAGAGTTCCATAACCTTTAATTTTACCTGCTTTGCCACCACCAAACATGACCAAGGGACCTTCTTCCTTTCTATAATCTATAAAGATTCTTTTGTTCCCTGTCATGTGCCTTGAGCTTCAAGAGACCATGGTTCATCATGTATTTCCTTCTTGCTATCATTAGACTTGGCCATGAGGCACAGTTGAGCATTGGAGATCGTTTCTTCATCATCAGAATCTGTGTCACTCCAAGTCTTTGCATCATAGGCTCTTGCCTTCTCCTTTTTGCTGAAGGTTCCTTTTGGATCCTTCTTCTTCTTGTGTGCAGACGACTCCTGTGGTGGTCGTTTGCACTGTGTAGCAAAGTGTCCTGATTTGTCACAGTTGTAGCAGACATCTTTGTCTGCTTTCATCACTTGCAGACGAGGTGCTGCAACTCTTCTCGTCTACCATGGATTTTAGGATCTTCTCCTGTGCTTTGAATGCCAGTGTCTTCTTTCTGGCTTCATGAATTTGTCTCTTCTGCTCCACCTCCAGATTGTAGGTGTACAGTACGCCATAGAGTTGTGCCAATGACATCTTGGCAAGGTCTCTCGATTCTCTTATGATGGTTGTCTTGGTCCCCCAGGCCTCTCCGAGAGATCTCATAAATTTAAGGTTCACCTCCTTGTTATCAAAGGTTTTGCCTAAAGTTTTGAGATTATTGATGAAAACATTGAATCTTTCATAAAAGCTTGTAAGATTCTCATCAGCTCTCATTAAGACCCAGTCATACTGCTACATGAGGACATCCTTCTTGTTTTTTTGGATTTCGTTCGTGACCTCATTCCTTAGCAGTAGGCCTCCCATGCCTCCTTTTCTGTGGTGGTGTGTACACCGATTTCAAACATATCATCATCAAGAGCCTTGTAGATCTGATTTTTGACTCTTCTATCCATTAGTACTAGATCCCAGTTGTCTCTTGTCCATAGAGACTTATGCTTGTCAACTTCTTGGGTGGAATCCATTGGATCTGGCATCTTTGGGACATGAGGCCCATCTGTGACAATGTCATACATTCTTTCATCAATTGAATCCAGATGAGCCAGCATTCTGAGTTTCCAATGGTTGAACTTGTCAAAGGAGCAGGAAGGTGACTATTCACTGTTTGGACACTTTGGTAGCTTAGGAGGAGCCATGGTTGAATCTTCATAATAATAAACTGTTAGTAACTTCTTTGCAGACTAATAAAAATGTGACCTTTTCTTTCCAATAACTGTTAAGTCTGGAAAGATAGGCTCTCATACCAATTGAAAGTCCCAGAAATAACCTAGAGAGGGGGAGGGGTGAATAGGTTATCTCAAAAATTTTACCAAGCAGCACAACAAAGCTATTGGTTAGACTGTACTACTGAGTCTGCTGCAGTTAGCGGAAGTTCTGCAATTGAGACTTTTGCTTTGAAAAGCTTGTCTCTTTGGACTTTTGAGATATAGCTAACAGTTTAGAAATAAAGAACAGTGCATAAATATAAATGACATAGGATTTATATTGGTTGAGGCACCTGTTACTTGCTTAATCCAGTCTTCCCTTGGTGACCAGTGTAGCCAAGCCAAGAGGAGGTTCACTATCTTCTTATTTGTGGCTTACAAGAAAACCCCTTTACAACAAGAATCTTCTTGCTAAAGGATGAAGAACCTGGATCTTGCAGTGCTCTACTGCAGTTGTTGTTTTTCACTTGTTGACTTGTGAACCTTCTTCAGAAATCCTGAATCTTCCATTCAGTTAGTGCACATCGAGTCTCTAAGGCTTTTCTTTCTTTGAAAGCTCTCAAATGATATTCAAAATTTACTCAGACTCGTCCACCTCTTTTTACTCCTGTGCACTGTGTCTTCCCTTTATAGGCTCAGGGAACCAGAACCCGTGACTGTACAGCTTTGTCCTCAAATACAGTAGACTGAACTGACTTTATCTTTTCTGATCCTGTACACATGACCATTGCCTTAGCTTCTCATTTTTTTTACCCTTTCCTTGTTCCATTCCATTCCAGCATAACTTATATTGCTCCCAAACTCATGCACTAGGTTTACTTCATGCCTCTGTTGTAGCCTCTGTCGCCAGCCTCTGATGCCAGCCTCTGCTACACCCTCGGCTGCATGAGCTCTGCTACACAGTCTTCATATCCAGCCTTTCTGCAACTTTACTTGCACCAAGTACTGCAATCAGTCTGCTGCAACTTAGCTCCCACTCAACAGCTTCCAGACCTCATCTGCTTAGCCTTCTAATGTAGCCTCGTCTGCACCCAACACTGCACTCAGTCTTCTGCAATTAAGCTTGCATACTTGTACTACTATATGGCTCACTTCACTTTACTGTTGGAACTGGCCTTGAACATCGGAATGGTCCTAGATCATGAGAACTCTGAGACTTTTGCTGCCATATGCATCTGATCTTTGGCATGTAATTTTGTAGCCCCTTGTAGTCTGCATGCCTCTGCTGCACGACCTCTGGCGCTAGTCCGCAACTACCTAGCTAACCATTACACCCTAAGCATATATTACATACATAATTTCTTCTTAAGTTTTGTTCATCAATTTCTATACCAACGGAGAGATTGCACATTTTTATCAGAAACCAAGAGTTGAATGGGTTACTGAAAACTTCCAAAAGATGGAGATATGTGGTTTGACTAGTGCTGTATACAAGCAAATCTCAATATGCAAGACTGCCAAGGAGATTTGGGGCATTTTGAAGGTGAAATATGAAAGAACCAGTGAATTAAAGAAGCAACAAATTGATCTTTTGGTTTCACAGTTTGAGAACTTCAAGATGAGCCGCAATGAGGCCATCAAGGAGATGTTTACCAGGTTCAATGAGATTGTCAATAAATTAGATTCACTTCGCAAATCATACACTCCTAATGAACTAGTGAGAAACGTTCTCAGAAGCCTCCCTATGGCTTGGAATGCAAATGTCGCTGCTATACAAGAAGTCAAGGACTTAAAAAAGCTGCCTTAAAGGGCTTGTCAACTTCAAGATGGATGCATATGTTGGATCCTTCATCTTTGGAATGAAAGGGCCATCTGTGACAATGTATTGCATTCTTTCATCTATTGAGTCCAAATGAACAAGCATCCCCACCTTCCAATGATTGAACTTTTCAAAAGAGCATACTGGAGGTTCTCCACTGTTGGGACACTTAGGCAATTTTGGAGAAGGCATTCCTACTTCACAAAATGGAGTGTTAGTAACTTCTTTGCAAGTAAATCAAGTAAAAAAAAACCAGGCCTTTCCTTTCAAATGACTGTAAAGTCTAGAAAGTTAGGCTCTGATACCAATTGTAATTCTTAGAGTTCTTACAACATAGTTTAGAGGGGGAGGGGGCGAATAGGCTATTTAAATTTTTTGTAAACTAAGTGCAGCATTGTCTTTGCTAGTATGCACTGAGTCTGTTGCAGACTTGCCGAACTAGTTTGAAGTTGAGATTTGAGTATTTAGGACTTTGTCGCTTTATCTCCAAGTTCTTTTCTAACAGTTCTAATGTATGAAATGAAAAACATTAAAGGACATAATGTTTTTTTACTGGTTCAGACAGTCGTTATCAAATGATCAACGAAAGCTTAGTCTAGTCTTTCTGTGATGAGCAGTGTAGTCAAGTCAAGAGGTGAGTTCACTATCTCTTTGTTTTTGGCTTACAAAAAAAACCCTTACAAGCTTACAACTTGCTAAGGCAAGAACCTTGAGTTTGCACAAATCACTTGAGGACTCAGCTGCAACTTTGTGTTCTTGAGGTTGAAAATCCTTTCTTTTGAATCTTCAATCCAGCTCTTGAAAACGATTGCATAATCAACTTGAGAGCATTTTCAGCTTGCAAATGAATCTCACATTCATCGTCAATCTTCTCAGAGTGAAGAGAATCACCTTTTATAAGGCTCAGAGGATTAAAACTCATGACTGTACTATTTGATGTTGACAACAGTCTGTTTATCTCCTATACTATTCCTCAGTGACGTTGAAAGGTTCCCTTACAACAATCTTCGACCTAGTATAAATTCTCAAACCTCAAATCTATGATATGACCATTTCTCGTATCCCCTTCCATTCATCAACCAGTCCTGCTACACCTAATCTGCTGCATTGTGACATGGCCTTGATCTTGAGATTTCGATCCTAGATCCTGACAGATTTGTGGTCTTTTTTTTTACCCACGTTCATCCCAATTACCTATCCAGAACTCTCTGATATACACTGCATCTAGGTGACCCACAATGACCTTCCATCTACGATCCTCTGCTACTCGTACTAATCAAATTCTGTTGTATGGTCACTTCTAATAGCCATAATTTCTAATCCTTTTTTTCATTTTTCACCTGTCTAAGATACTTGGTAAGAATTACATATGTATCTTTCTTATTGTGCAAAAAGAACACCCAAGTATATCTTGTGAAATCATCAATGGTTACAAGTGTATATTTTTTCTTTCCAATACTCTCAGTTGACATAGGTCCAAAAAGATCCATATGTAAAAGTTCTAAAGGCCTAGTGGTTTTGGCTGTACCTATAGCTTTGAGGCTAGTCTTACCTTATTTACCATGCTGACATGGTTCACATAGTTCATCTTTGGAAAATTTGATCTCATGTAGTCCTTTGACAAATTTCCTAGAGCACAGATCATTCATTGTCTCAAAGTTGAGGTGTGCCATTCTTCTATGCCACAACCGTTCACCTCATTAGGATCATTATTATAACAACAAGTTACTTCCTATGGTATTGAGCTGTTGAAGTCAACTGCATACATATCTCATGTTTTTTTCCAACTAGTTTGATTTCATCCTTGTCTCTATTCTTAACCTCAAGAGTATCCTTGGTGAAAGATACACAAAATCTTTTGTCACATAATTGACTTATGGACAAGAGATTGTGTTTGAACCCTTTAACATGGGCTGCATGTCTAAAGATTAGAGAACTGGTACCTAACGTTTCATAATCTTAAGTCTTTCCTACTCTATTGTCTGCAAAGATGACAAGTGGACCATCCATCCTTTTGTATTCAGTCAGCAAAGCCTTATTTTCAGTCATATGCCTTGAGCATCCACTGTCCATGTACCAAATTTATTCATGATGCTCCTATAAGACAATTCATTCTACATATTGGTCCCCTTAATAAGTCCTTTGCTCAGGATTTCTTTGGAACCCAAACCCAAATTGTTTTCTTGTGTTTGTTCCAGCAATCATAAGACATGTGACCAAAGTTTATACACTTATAGCACTACACTCTTATTGTTGTATAGTATGGCATCCAATGAGGATTTCAATGCGGGACTCCTTGATAGTCCCTGTAATAGTTTAGCATCCAGTAGTCTATTCTGCTGATAGCAGAGTGTTGACTCTACTGTCTTCTATTTGCACTCTTCTGAGAATGATAAACATTAGTAGAGTGGGAAACCTTGATTTGCTATCTTTTGACAGTTGGGTTGGATTGAATAGTTTTCTTTTCCTTTTCCACTTTTAGCCGAGTCCTCTGTGAGGAATTACCTTGATCAGCCTTTGAAGGCTTGTCACTCTCATCAGGAGAGTTATACCCAAGTCCAACTCTTCCTTTTCTGGCATTAGTGAGCTGAATTCGTTTTAACTCTTCAGTCTTATCATTTCAGGCATTTATTTTGATTGAAGAGATGCCTTCTTCTTTTAATTGAGAACTTGATTCTCTTGGACTAGAGTAGTATTTTGTCTAAGAAGCCGACAAAGTCAATATTTGACTCTTCTAATATAGAGATTCTGTCACAGTGTCTGTACGTGCCTTTTCTCTGCTGTCTTACATTCTTCTGAAAGGTTTCTAAACATTCCTTTCAGATGAATATAATCAGCAGAGATATTTGCAAGTGTCACTCTGAATCCTTTTATTGAGAGATCAGGGTTATAGAAATGAAATACTATATTGATCATTTCTCTGGCTTCTCTTGGATCCTCACTTCTTATCATGAGGCACCGTTGAGCTTCAATAGTTAATGCAGTTTTATTTCCTCCTTAGAGTCGCTCCAAGTTTTTACAGGTAGGGTTTTTTGTTTCTTTCTATAATCCTTCTTTTCTGGAGCTTTTTTCCTCCTGTCCTCATCTTTTGGATATTTTCTTCAGTCAGCAACAAAGTGTCTCAGGTTGCCACAGTTGACTATTCTTTTCCTTTCTCCCTTGGTTGTGATTCCTTCTTGAAACTTCTCCTTTTCTTGTTTCTTAGAAATCTTTTAAAATTTTTGATCAGTAGAGCTATATCTTCATCTGCGTTTTCCTTTTCTGATTCTAATGAGCTGGATTTTGTCGTTGTTTCTTTCTTTTTGGGCTCTGCTGCCTTGAGAGCTAACTTTCTTTTCTTTTCCCCTGCTTCCTCTCTTCTCTACAATTCTTCCTGCTGATAAGTGTACAAAACTCCAGATAGTGTTCGTAGAGTGGTGGTGCTGAGATTTCTGGACTCTCTGATTGCTGCAATCTTTACATCTCACTCTAGAGTGAGATATCTCATAAAATTCAAATTCAGAACGTTCTGCTTGATTGAATGGTCCAATCATTGAGTTTCTTAATCAGCACATTAAATCTCTCATAAAATCTCCATCCTTCATTTGAATCCTTTCATACTATTGTATCAAGATGTTTTCTCTATTTTTTCTTATTTTTGATGTCCCCTTCCATTCTAACCACCAATACATTCCAAACTTCTTGAGCTGTTTTGCAATGAATCACAGTCTCAAAACAATTAACTTCGATTTCAGAGATTGATGTAGAATATTCATTGCCTTGTTATCAAAAGAGAAAAGCTTTCAATCCTTCTCAATGTAGTCTTTTTCTCCATTTGGAATTTACTTCTTATCATTCTTGGGATCATGGGTAGGGGTGAGAATTCGGTTATTAACCGAAAAAATTTGGTTCGATGAACCAAAAAAATCCTAGGCTTTTCTAAAAACCAAAATTGAAACCAAATCGAATTTAACTCGGTTTTTTTGTTCATGTTAACCGGAATAAAATTCGGTTTCGGTTCGGGTTCGATTATGTGTCGAATTCATAGATAAATTGAAAAAGATGCAATTTTTTTGCAAAAAAAATAAATAAATCTGAAAAGCGTTACGAAAAATAAAAAAATATAATTATAAATGCATATTATTAGGTCTACAAAAAGTTTTAAGTACATTACGAGTAATTTTTTTTCGCAAAATAACAATTAAGTTATAACTATAGAAACCAAGAAAATAGTAATTTTAAAAAATAGGTTATTTCAGTTAATTGAAATATCGAAATTTTTTGAGAGGCGAAACCGAAACCAAATTTCTCATAAATACTGAAAATCGAAAAACAAATTACCAAAAACCTAATTAATGAACCGAATTTGATTTTTCGGTTCGGTTCGCTAATTCGATTTTGGATATTTTTTCTCACCACTAATAATGGGATAGTTATGTTGTTTTTTCGATCAATGGCATTCATGTGCATTCTGATTCCCTTCTTCCACTGACTTAACTTATCAACAGTGCATAGAGAAGGACTGACATGAGTGTCTAGTTGAGACATTCTCCCTGAAATCGTTAATAACTTCTTTATAAATAAAAATCATAAACAAGAATAGTCAACTAGTTGGACCTTTCTCCTCAAAACTGTTAAGGCAAAAGAGATAGGCTTTGATACTAAGTCCTTAGGTGTCAATATAAGCTTGAGAGGGGGGGGGGGGGGGGGGTTGTGGTGGTTGAATAGGCAAATTCGGCTGCTGACTCAGTAGAGTATTTATCCTATTAAGTTACAAGATATTTAACGTACTTGACTATGCGAAATTTCGCCTTGCATGTTTAACCTAGTTTTTCTTATCAGAACAATCAATCATAAATAAGTACAGGAAAGTCTGACAATAGGATGTTGTGGTGGTTCTGACAATAGAATTCAACTGAACTCTAAAGGATAAGTAAACTCTTCCCTTAGAGGTCAGTACAACCAGGCAAGAGGTATTTCATTATGTTTGGATGTTTGTTTATCCTTAACCTTTCTTATATAACACACAGCGAGTGAAGTCTATAACACTGGACACCTTCCTTGAAGAGATTGCTTAGAGCTCTCCTGATTTCTTCTCTAAACTAGTGAGCCTCTAATCAAGACACCTCCGTCAACTTTTTGTGAGACTCTAAGAAGTATGATGCAGCACTTCGTTCAACTACCTTGATCTCTTTATTTCACAGCAAGACAAACACTTGTTTATTTTCGTTTAGATCAACTACTGAAGTTGTTGCCATCCCAAATATATAGATAAGGATCCTGGACTAGCCGTTGTCTATTTGTACTTGCAGATAATCCCAACCTTTTATTTTGATCAGGAATTGTCCAAAACTCAACCCTCAATGCTCCTGACAACGGCTTGAGATTATCTAACCTGTAAACTCTGTCACTGTGACGCAGAATATTTTGTCCTGTACTAAGCTTTACTGTTCTTTTCTACTAACAGTAGTACACTTAAACTCCTGTAAACAACCTTATCTTCTGATCATATGACTTAACCTATCCAGTGCAATCAGAAATCTACTCTCCTGCCTTGTTCTATGTTTCTAACCTAAAGTCCTTATCCAGTTAATTTGTCCTCTGCTGATCCTTAAGTCTGCACTCTGTTGAGTTACTGATTCTAATCCTTCTATCCTGTGGATGAGAACCTTTGCTGTCTTGATGACTTCCTTAGAACTATTTTGTTTATCACTAATTTCTATGGATTTTGATCCAACAAAGGTCATATTGGAATATTCGACAATGAATAATCGACAAATACGAAGGGTTGAGCTAGTCATGAGAATCAACTAGTTTAATGACGGATTTTATTCAGTACCTCTATATGAAGGGTTAATTCTAAAATAACATGTACTTATTAAGTAGTTGTATGCTAATTTTAAAATTTACTCCCTTGTTTTCATAATATAGTCAACATTGCGTAGTAAGCACACTACTCGTTACTTGTTAGTAGTATGAATTTTATTTTGACCCAAGGTTATAGTTGGTACCATATATTATTTTTGATATGTCACAATAAATATCGTTTTTCGCTGATCATTCATTGTGTCATGAACTTGTTTATCCATGTGACCCTCCGTTACTTATATTATGGAACGAAAGGAGTATTCATTTATTGTCACCACTATACCATGTACACGAAGCATTGATTGTAAAATAATACTATAATAGTAAAATAACATGTACTTATCAACTATTATGTTAATTCCTAAATGAAAAAAATGGATATATGTCATGACATATATAAATTTAGATGTATTCAGTTAAAATCAACGGTTAAATTAGACAAAGATTATTAATGTGTTTGTGAATATGGACCAACTCGATGATAATGATCATATTAATTATTGAACTTTTATTCCAAATATAATCATTAATTTAAATCAAACATAACTAAATTTAGATATATTATAATATATATTCATCAAACCTTACTGAAATTCATTTATTTGTTTTTATGGGTATGGAAAATTCATTTATTTGTTTCTATGGGTATGGAAAATTCATTTATTTGTTCATCTCATCTTTCTAGCAAATTAGAAAACTCCATAGCCCTTGCACCACTGATCCTCCCCGCCGCAACCTGTTCTCCCCTCCATCACCAATGCCAGTCAAGCTCCACTCTCTCCCTTTCCTCCGTTACCCCCTCTCACTCCTCAAATCCCCCAAACCCTTTCCACGAATTCCGATCTCACACCCTCTACGCTGTTACCATTCCCAAACACGCCCACTTCACAATCCCGATTCCCGACCGCTGCGATCATCATCGCCGGCCGTGCGTGTGTTGAAGGAAAAAGTCGGGTCCGAGTCGGCTGATGTTGGGTCGAGTGATCGGGCCGGTTCGGTGTCCAAGTTGGTCCTCGTCGTTGGCGGGTCCGGCGGAGTGAGTAGGTATTATTTAGCCTATGGGGTTTTCAACTCAAATCCACAACGCAGTGGAGTAACCTATGATCTTTTATGTATACTTGTTGTGAACTTTCTATCGGATGTGGGTTTTGTATTCTCATATGATGATGTGGTTTTCGATTGGCTACTTTTTTTTTACGTGAAGCACCAGCAGCAGGAGCCCATTTGGTGTTTTGTGCCTCAAGGGTCGGTCGGTTGGGATGAAAATGGGTTTATTGAAGAAGTTTTGGGTTCGATTGTTGTTGCTGGCACCACTTAATGTCTAGGAAGTCTACAGTAACATCCATAATCATTTTCTGGGAGGGCAGTCGATCGTAGCATCCTTGCTCAGTCGCAAGATAAAATCACGCCTTATACTACGGGATCCTAAAAAAGCAACTGCGCTGTTTGGCGAGCAAGATGAGGAAATCATGCAGGTGAGATTCTTATCCTTCCTGATGCAGCAGTTACTAGGAAGATCGAAGACACCGAGGTTAATATGAACTATTTAAAGTGTGCAATTTCTTGCATCTTTTGGCTGATAGACTCTGTTAGATCTGTGACAGGTGTTAAAAGGGGACACCAGGAACCTAGGAGATCTTGATCCATCAATGTTCGAGGTATGTCCTGCAACACAATTTCTAGTTTGCCAACTCTATATCTTTTTCTTAAAGGTAGAATCTTTTTTCTAAATTGTCGTAGATATGGCTTCTTAGGGTGTAACTCATGTCATATGCTGCACTGGAACAACAGCATTCCCGTCACGCAAATGGGACGGAGATAATACCCCAGAAAGAGTAGGTGAGATTAACTATCTAAAGCAAAGAGTTTATACCTCAGAATAAGGGTCATTGTATATCCTTTGTTATTGTCTGTCTTGTTTAATATTTCTAGCTTTCAGATTGGGAAGGTGTGAGAAACTTCGTGAGTGTTCTACCACGGACTCTGAAAAGATTTGTTCTTGTTTCATCAGTCGGAGTAACCAAGTTCGACGAATTGCCATGGAGGTACAGTTCTTGATGGAAGGAAAATATTAGCCAATTGACAATTCTTGTGATACTATTTGGACACATTTTAATCGAAAATCAAGCAATCATGATTAACTTTAGTGAATAAGATTTATGTTAATCTATGTCATTTTATTACATATCGTGTCTCATGCAGCATTATGAATCTTTTCGGTGTTCTCAAGTACAAAAAAATGGGAGAGGATCTTGTTGTTCAATCCGGTATTCCTTACACAATAATCAGGTATCAGCCTATCGGGAAAGAATAATTCATCTGTTCGTTCTTCTATTGCCTTTGGTTATGTTGTATTGATTTTTACCACAGGCCTGGAAGGCTAACAGATGGACCATACACATCATACGATCTAAATACCTTGCTTAAAGCTACAGCTGGTGAGCGCCGTGCAGTGGTAATTGGCCAAGGTGCGTATTTCTCTTTCACTCTGCAAATAGTACTCGTCTCAAAGCCTATTTGTCTGGTGTTACCATGGAATCGCCATGGAAGAACACCATCAAATCACCAGAACTCAACAAACCACACCAAGAAACTCAGAGAGAGAAAGGAGACGAAAAGAGAGAGAGAGAGTGAGTTTGTTATATTATGCCAGCTCAGCTCTTTGTTACACTATTCCACTATTTATAGTACAAGCTGTTATAAGCTGGACCTCTCGGAACACGACACATGTCCTGTATTATTTACAACTTCTACCACATATTACCTACATGATACATCATATATCATAGAACACATACCAGCCCAACACCCCGAGAGGTGGAACACATACCCAGCTTGTTCATGAGATGATGTTGCTGAGGAGAGGGGAGAGGCTTCGTCAGGATATCTGCAAGCTGCAAATGAGTAGGCAAATGGAACAGCTGAAGGAGACTATCAAGAACACGATCTCGAGTGAAGTGACTGTCGATCTCGATGTGTTTCGTATGATGGTGTTTCACCGGATTCCGGATTCTTGATGATATGTATGGAAGACTGGTTGTCACAATGCAAAGTGACAAGATGAAGATTTGAAAAACCTAATTCAGTCAACAAATGAACCAGCCATACAACCTCAGCAGCAGCCTGGGACATGGTACGATACTCCGCCTCAGAGGAAGATCTGGAAACCGTAGATTGCTTCTTAGATTTCTAGCTTATGGAAGACTTGCAAAGCAATAACAAATAACCAGTTACTGAACGTCTGGTATGTGAACATGAAGCCCAATCAGAATCACAAAATGCTTGTAATCAAACCTGATCAGAGGCTCGAAGTAGAATGCCGAGCCCACAAGTGCCTTTAACACCAAAGACTGATAACGTCAAAGTGGTAGTTGAGTTTATTAAAAATTTTATTTTTAATAGATTTGGCATACCTAGGGTTGTCATAAGCGATCCGGGAATCCACTTTTGCAATAAAGTTATGGATGCCCTGTTTAAGAAATACCAGGTAAATCATAGAATCTCAACTGCTTATCGTCCTCAAACGAACGAACAAGCTGAAGTGTCCAATCGCGAGATCAAAAGAATCTTAGAAAAGATTGTCAATCCCAAGAGGAAGGATTAGAGTGAAAAACTTAATGACGCTCTTTGGGCGTATCGAACTGCGTATAAGACGCCAATTGGAATGTCTCCGTACAGAA
>JAOVYX010020647.1:0-16770 GCA_035668315.1 Drosera spatulata | reverse complement strand
AGATCGTTGGAAGAGGACTTGGTGAGAGCTGCGTGCCAATTGGAGCTCTCTATGATGCGTACATGTAAATTAACTCCTGAGGGAGTTCAAGGTGATCTTTCTCATGACATGAAGGCAATCCAGAAGCAGGTACGGGACTATGAAAAATTGGGCATCGAACCAAAATGGTCAATATTTTCTGTTTTCCTCTATGGATGGGCTAATGGTTGCTATTATCTGCTGATGGTTGTTGTGAATTGATGTGAAAAATGCCAGGTTGTAGATGATCATAAGCTTCTGAAAGCAAAAGTGCAGCATCTGAGCGGCGAGGCTGGGATTGAGCGTTTGGAGCATTCTCTGTCTGATGCCCGTTCCAAATTCTTTGCGGCTAAGGACAATGGTAGTCCATCCACACCGCCTATGGCTCATATTGTTTCTCCAAGTCTCTCAGTCTCCGAAAAGGGCACTCCTGTTTCCACATCTGATAACCTTAGACATCAGACGAATGAAAGTGGTCAGTTGAGTTGTGTGGCTCGGCCATTGTTCAAGGAAGATATTGTAGAGGGAAAAGATGATTCTTCTTCCACAAGCACAGAAGAGGGTCAGAAGAACAGTGATTCTGCAGTTGTCTCAGAGAATGAACTTCTGGTTAATGAGATAGTCCATGGACATCACAATATTTTAGCCAACAGACTTGTGGATGAAGAACATGACAGTCTTAAGGTGTTTATCTATTTTTCATTCGTGCGACATCCCTTAAGAATTATTTTTCTAATATGGTGCTCATATGGTTGCTTTTTCTTTGTTTGTAATCAGGAAAGGGTGAAAGAAACCATGGAAAATGCATTTTGGGATGGGATCATGGACTCAGTCAGCGGTGAGCAGCCTGATTTTAGCTGGGTTCTTAAGCTAATAACAGAAGTCAGAGACGAGCTGTGTGAAATATCTCCAAGCAACTGGAAACAGGATATTGTTGATGCAGTTGATTTAGATATTCTCTCACAGGTACCTTATAAGCACCAAGCCTGCAGACCCCAAACATTTTGGTTATCATCTGATCTAAAGATTATATATCATTGATGATTGTTGATGCCTTGTGTCATAGGTGCTGACTACTGGAGTACTGGACATGGCTTATTTGGGGAAAGTCTTCGCGTTTGTTTTGGTCACGTTACAAAAGCTTTCTGCTCCAGCAAATGAAGCAGAGATGAAGGCCACACATCAGAACTTGTTGAAAGAGCTTGCAGGAATCTCTCAATCGACTGACAGTGCTTTCTTTGCTAGAGCTCTGATTAAGGGTCTTCGTTATGTTCTTCATCAGATTCAGGTGCATAACTTCTACCATTTTTTTCTTTTTGGCCTTAAAGATCTCCATTATGAGATCATTTCTGGTGGTTGGATTTTTATCTAGGATTTGATTGCTGGAAGTTGTCCTGTCAGAAACTGTTTCGATTTCGCTTTTGTCCAGTTTAACATGTTAGTTTAACATTAAAGGTCCTGCTGCTATGCCCAAGCAACATTAATTTAGCTATGTTGTAACAAAATGGCTTTCGATTGGGCAGCAGCACTCGCAGTCGGCAGGTTTATTGCTCTGGTGAAATATCTGCCGCCAATCATACAATCAAGTGTTTACACCAGTGGACCTCCCAGTTTTGTGTTAGTCTGCTGGTTCTTTTTATTAATGTTAAATCACAATTCCGTAAGTTGTTGTGCTTGCCAACAGATACTCAAAATAGAGATCAGCAAAGCCCGCATTGGATTCATGGAGCCCTTGATCAAGGGGCCTGCTGGTTTTGACTATCTGCAGAATGCATTCTCTGGGCACTATGGGCCTCCCGCTGATGCTGCGTCCTCCTTGCCTTTGACGTCATCATGGCTTTCCTCTTCAAAAACTGAAGCAGAAGCAGAGTGGAGAGAGTATAATGAGTCTGTGTCCTCCTTGGAACTTCATCCACAGGGGCTTCCTCCTGTTACTCTTCGCACCGGAGGCAGTGTTTCAAGGATAACCATGCATTCTCCAGCATCGGTTGGACCAGGTGAGTGAAGGATATTATGAAATCTGAATGTATTTGAAATTTGGTCTTCGGTTTTCGGCTTATCACCTATGTGCTGAACTGAGATTATTTCAGGTAAAGAGGAACCGGAATGCAAAGGAGAAAGGACAGATCTCTTGTTGAGGCTTGGCTTACTGAAGTTGGTCAATCAGATAGAGGGGCTCAAACCTGAGACCTTGCCAGAAACTCTAAAGCTTAATTTATACAGGCTGAGAGACGTACAATGCAAAGTCCAGAGGATAATTGTCAATTCGACCAGGTTAGTAAATTACAACATGTATTTGTGAAATTTTCCTCCTTATTTAAGCCTGACTGACTGGTTCATTTCAGCATTTTTCTTACATATTGGGTCAAAATCCTTGGTTCTTGATTGCAATCTTCAAGTGCTCCTCGTCTTCTTCCTTTGTATCCATTGTCTCTGTTGCAGCATGTTGGTCCTCCGACAAACCCTAGTGACTGAGAAGATAGTGAGCGATCCATCAGCCCTGGAAAGCATAGTGTCACAGTCCACCAAACGGCTCTCGGAGTTGGTTGAGAAAGATGCTGACATCGGCTTACCTGAGATTGTCGAAGCCATCACCGAGCTCCCTGATAGCAACGATTTGGTAGTGAGCTTGGAGAAGCTCCGAGCAAAAAAGGAAGTGGTTGCCAGCATGATAGCCAAGAGCCTGAGGCCAGGAGACGCGATATTCACATGCGTCTCTCGCTCCATTTACTTGGCAATGAGAGGGGCCGTTCTCGGGGGAACTGGTAGTAAAGGTAGGCAGTTGGTTGAGATAGCTCTCAGACGCATCGGGGCAACTCTCCTTACTGAGAAGGTTATGGACGCTGCTCGGGTGTTGATTGTCGTGGCGACTATTTCAGGCTGTGTAAATGGAGCATGGTATGAAAACCTGCTCAAGGACGAGTAATATATGGTGGATATTGATGGGAAATCACGGGAATTGCTGGATCCGTGGCCGCTGTAAATATGTTATTGTAGGTAGTGTCTAGTGGTGTGTAAAGGGGTACATTGTTTAGCCGGAGCTCATGTAACGTACATATAGTCTGGTGAAACTGTAAATATGTTTTCTTTTTTTGTGAATAAATAAATCCTCGACTATGGAATAAGCATGCTATTGGGTAGTGTCTATACTGGTTTTGGTATACCAGCTGCCCAAACATCTACATTGTTACTACTAATATGGTTCTAGTGCCGTCACACATCATAGAATGTCCTGATTAATTTTTGTTATCGGGTCATTATGCTGAATCGTCGTCACAGGCCACACGTCATAGAATGTCCTGATCAATTTTCGTAATCGGATCGTTATCCTGTGATGACCTGATCAATTTTCGTAATCGGATCGTTATCCTGAATCATCGTCACGTATTCATTGTCTGTAAATCATGAAACGTTACAGATGTTCTCTCATATGAAGTACAAATTCTAGTGTGCAGACCTCCACGAGCAATATTGATATACCATATTCCCCTAGTGCAAGTAGTCACACAAACAATCCTTGATCGGTTTCTTCCTGGTTGCGACATATGGTTCCTGACGTCAATCATATACGATCATAATTGCTCAAGCATAATTGCCCATCGTGTGTGTACACTCATTTTATACAAAGATTCATACTTGGGAAACTCGTAGCAACCCAAACATGCTACTGAAAAGAATGGCGCGAAAAGGACTCTACTTCGAATTATTTCTCTGGAGTCTATACAACAGGATCATCATCCATGCTGCTCCTTGTTCAGCCAACTTCGTCTCCGTCAACAATGTACCCATCCTTGGACTTCATCATCCACCGTGGCGTGAAACGAGCACAGAACGGTATATGTTAGCAACATGTACGGCACAGATAAGCAAAATAAGGGCGTCGTCCAGCAAACCAATTAATCCAACTACGCCTGTGAAAAAGGAGCAACACCGATCACTCTCGGTAATGATTTGTTATGTTACAAAGCAAGGAGTTGACAAATACAACACACGTACCTTCAGGAATGATGTCCACTGGAGAAAGAAAGTAGATTGCACTCAAAGCCATCTGAAACAAGGGAAAATCAGCAGAATAAGCTTGTTGCATACTTGCATTAGAATAAACCCCCATCATGTGACTTGGGGTAAGAAAGCCGTCACTTAACTGCCAAGTATACGCGAAACCTGATAAACAGAGGAAGAGTTCGTTGCGGATCCCTCAGATCACGCATCAATCTCCCGAGAAGAAATGGAAGGTCTCGCAGTTTCTGCAAGGAGAAGGAAAGCATCTTCATAAAATTCATGACATACCTGATAAACTTATTCCTGACAAGCTAGCATAGTAGTTTATATTTTATAGATCGCCGGTGCTCAACAGCCACAAAGAAGCAAAAAGGAACCAGACAGTCAAGAAATTATGATTCCTGAACGGATACTAAAGTTCTATGGGAATGCACAAGGAGGTTTCAATACGAGTGTTAAGAGGAAAAACAACCAAAGTTACCTGAATGATTCCACTTGAACCACCACCAATTGCATGATTATAGCCTTCAAGCTGTTGTAATACACGACCAACCTCTGGGATGTGGCGTCGCCACAAGGAAGCTTCAGTAGGTATCAGTAAATTAATGGGACGACGACATAAAGGGCACCTGCATGGCTGCAGAGCTGATCCATAATGCCATGCTTGTAGAATGCAATCCCCTGGGAATGTAAACTATAGTTACAACATACATCGGTCTTTGCAAAGAATTGTTCATTTCTCATACATCAAAAGGTCACATAATGATACTTTCAAAAAAAAAAAGGTCACATAATGATCAACCGTTCCTGGTCATATTTGAGGACTTTAGACCAAGTTTACGTAAACGTTTCATGCTGCACAAGATTAAGAATAACTGCAGCTAGATTTATGGAGGAACCAGCTTAATGGCAGAATCTCCATCCTTGAGCATGTAGCAGTAGCACTAATGGCCCTGATGCTCATTTCCCACGCTTGTCAGCCAATCAATTACTTAGCATTCAAAGCTCTAAACTGTCCAGGAAATTATCGTGCATCAAAACTAGATGACATGAAAAGCATCCAACAATAATCCCCCAGTAATTTTCCCAGAGGCAGCTCAACCACAGCCAGGGCATGAGAGATTCTCCACTCTTAGGTGTAGCGGAGGAATACAAGTTTTGATCATTTAAGAGAAGACAAAGCTGCTGGAAGCCAATATCAACAGACTCATTTATGTGAAAGATTGGTCATACTGTCATAGAAACCCATAGGATCTAACCAACCCAAAGCCAGAATTGAACCATGATCCACCTGACACTATCAAGCACGCCCAGGACAAAAGCTCCAACAACAAACATAGAAGGCAACTATTCCTTCATCTCACAACCCCTTAGAATCTAAGCAAAAACCTTATTCCCTTCTATCTCATGTTCAAGACTTCCTCATTCTATTACATACCGATTGAACTTTCTCATCTACATCAGACTCTATTACTTCCATGGCATGCCTTCATTTACCTTCCTCATATTCACCCAGGCTTACCATGACCTCAATTACAATATGTCACAACACAAAGAAACTACACAGTGGTAATCATGCAGCGAACTCCATTCCATATAATTACGGCTCGGTATATTCATAGAAAACCATACACGATAGGCCTCGATCATGTCCCTCTCCTAAAAACACTCTCACCGCGTAAATCAAACCAACAAAGGCACAAAGCCAAGCCAAACTCCATTATTCAACCGAATCCCCAACCATACATCAATCCTATCTCAATACAACCCCAACACCATCACCATTTCACCCTAATATCCACGAAATCATCACCGGCAACCGCAATCTCATTCTCATCCCAAATACACGATCACAATCAATTAATTCACAATTCAATAAAAAAATCACAGATCACAGCAACAAATCAGACACACAAAATCAACAATCAATCAAGCAATGTCGAGATCTGTTGATCACAAACCG
This sequence comes from Drosera spatulata, assembly GCA_035668315.1. NCBI lineage: Eukaryota > Viridiplantae > Streptophyta > Magnoliopsida > Caryophyllales > Droseraceae > Drosera > Drosera spatulata. The sequence continues at coordinate 10,787 of JAOVYX010020647.1, read as the reverse complement.
CAGAACCAGTGAGAGCAATTGGCCTGACACGGCACGGTGAATTCGGAGTGACATATCGAGCACACCTCTCCCTCCGGAGGTCCGTCCATCGCCGCCGCCGCCGCCGCCGCCGTTGTCGAGGGCTTCGCGTCGGGTGAGGATGAAGCCGTCGATTTCTTCCTCGTGTTGTATTTCAGGTTCGATTTCCATTTTATTTTTTTTTGCTTTTGTTCAGGAGAAGTGCCACCGCGACAACAATAACAAGGTTGGAGGATTATGAAAGGTAAGTAATTTTATTTAGAGTCTAGGAACTACTCTCATTATATAAATATATTTAATAATAAATAAATTAATGAGATTTTAAAAACATAAATTTAGGATTGAGATTAGAATATTATTTCATCCATCCGAAATGAATTACGAAAAATTAACTTAATACGATAATTAAGAAATGTGTTGACTTGAGACGATAATTAAGAAATATGTTGATTTTGTGAATTTTTATCATTTTGTCCTTATGCGTATGAAGAGGAAAGTATGAGTGGATGAAGAGAGAGAAAAATTAATGTTAAAGGTGATGATATGATATAAAATATTGATATTTAAGGTTTTTTAAATTTTTAAGGTTGTTTTTTTATGGAAAAGTCGTAATTCACGTAGGACATCCGTTTTTAGTTATATGTCGTTATTCATTTGGGACGAAAGGAGTATTTTTTAATCTTAATCTCAACCATTTATTTTCACTAGACACATTTAAGGTTGGAAAAGTGCGATTGACTAATTATCGTTGGTGCATACGGTGTTGTTACGGGTCGGCCCGATAAACATTCGCTCCATAGTGGATACTGATTACCGATAGTTGAATGTTAGTGGCACTTGTTTATGTTCCGGCGTCGTTGAACCTGTCTTTTCCGTTTAACTATCCAAGCATAGGTGTTATATTCTGTGATGATTTATCTCCAACATGAGTAGTTTGATTCGTGTGACGATCATTGTCCCATAATTTACATGATCTAAACTTCCAACCAATGAACATATGACTAAAGTAATCCTATATCCCTTCGTGTCAACCGGGAACGGGATCCTCGGCTGTTGGTCGAAAACAGCATATGCGCTGTTGGCCATTTTCAAGCATTGATCCCATCAACATTCCTTTTTTTTTTCTTTCTTCTTTTTCTCTTGTGGTGAGGGAAGATGGACCTGGAGTCCCCACCAGCACCACTGCACCACTGCACCACTGCACCACTGCACCACTGCAGAGGATCCAGGTCCGTCAATCCCTCGAAAGTGCATCATCACCTCTTGTTTTGGAAAACAAGGTGTTATTTTGAATCGTAGTCGTTCAAATAGAAAATCGTTATTGTTTTTTCCAATGATCCAGATCTAAATCAGCAATGCGATGGCAGAGGATCATCCGCATCCCTATCTCTCACAAAATGAGTATGCTGAAAGTATTTGGACGACTACATTGAGCAAGTGACAGGTCAGGGCAAACATCTAGCCAACCAACATGAATGACTAGGGACTCCCAAGCCAAAGGTCCCTTCCAGATATTTGCACTATCGTCTCCAATTAGCTCAACAAACAAAACTGATGCACCAGGCTTCAGCCTTCGCTGTCATGAAATCCAATCCAATAACCAGCAAGTCAGCCTCCCTCTTCACCGGAGCGCTGCCACGGCCACCACGCCTCCGCCCAACGCCCCGCCATCTCCGGCCACCTCCCTTACCTCATGTAGGTACCCTTTTTCTTGAGAACTGAATTGTGTTTATTGATTACAGTTGAGTGCTATATTGTGTATAGTTTTGACTCTGAAACTTCAGTTTGTGCACAGAGAAGTTTCCATTTATCGTCGAGGTTCGTGAAAGCGAGGGATGCCAAAGCGTCGTATGGCGAAACAGGAGTCGAAGATGATCTGAACGAGGAAGCTTGTGAGCTGGTGAATGGAGCTGAACTCACAATAGGAGAAGGAGATGATGCTGTCAATGCTCATCTCTTGAAGGCTGTCAAGAACAATAACAGGGCCGGCATCATACTCATGTCGGATATCTTTGGCTTCGAGGATTCCTTTACTAGGGACTTTGCTTATCGTGTCGCCTGCAACGGGTTCAAGTTAGGTACCTGATGTTTCGAACCATTTGAAAACATCGTGCCTTGGATGATGCATTGATTGTTTCCTGGTGTTTTGATGTAGTGTTCTTGTGCCGGACCTCTTTCGTGGGGATCCATGGGCGAGGGAGAAACCCAGAGAGCTTTTTGGAGAGTGGCTGGCTCTGCAGGATCCTGCTAGGGTAGCGAAAGACATCGACATATCGACGAAGTGGTTGGCAGATGAACTAGTTGCCGCAGGGATCTCGAAGAAGCTTGGTCTGATCGGGTTCTGCTTCGGAGGCGCCCGTGTAGTGGAAGTCCTAGCTGGAGATGAAACTTCACGATTTGCTACTGGAGTTTCCTTCTATGGGACGAGGATGGACACTTCGATTGCTGCCAATGTGAAGGTGCCGATACTGTTTGTAGCAGGCGACGAGGACCCACTTTGTCCAAGTGATACCTTGAGGAAATTTGAGGAGGTAATTGGTAGGGGATCGAAGGCAGTGATATTCAACGGGAGAGGACATGGGTTCGCCCATAGGCCGGAGACTCCCGAAGATGATGCTGATGCAGAACAGGCTTTCTCGATGATGAGGAATTGGTTTTGCGAGAAGCTTGCTGTAGGTGAGGAAGTGCCTGCGAGTTAAAAAGGATTCCTCCCTGTAACCTCGCGAAATAGCATGCTCAATGTTGCTGTTCAAAGGTGTTGGAAAGTTTTGTTGTACAAATTATAGACCTTGTTGATCTATCACAGCTGAACCCTTGGCAATGTATTCGGTGTTGCTTCACCATGTTGCCGATTTTGACATCGCCACAAACGATCAGAATGATATGCTCATCAAACAATATCGACCAGGAAACTCCTTAAAGCAAAATAGCATTTCCGTAAACTGGAGAAAGATACGCCCGAAAAGAGGGCTGCTTTGCTAGACAATTATTTTTGCTCGCTCTTCTCATCTAAAGCTGGAATGCCTCTTTCTGAGTCGCATTACTGAACAAAAGGCAATGAATTTCATGAGCATTTCACATTACAATGGGTGAAGTATCAATATATATCCAAACAACTCTCACATAACACATAGAAAGAGCCACTTCAAGTAAATAAAAACACAATCAAAGAAGCTGCGAAGGTCTCTCTTCCCGTTGGCTTCCAAATTTGCTCATTCATCCTGCTAAGAAAAATAGAATAGAAAAGATCACTCACTATAGCCGTTCAAAGGATGTTGATCAAAAGCATTCCAAACAATGCAGTAACACCAAAAAAAAGAAAGGAACATCATTTGCAAGCAACACGACATGCAAATAGATGGTAAGCACTGTGAATAAGAGGAACTTATGGAACTGCTTTTCCCTTATTCTCCTTCAATGACTTGCATCTGTCTTTGCAGATTGATCAAATACACATTATCATGGAGAAACTTATGGGACGTGCAATGCAATGGATCAAAGAGGCTCCTTCCCTTCCATCCATAACATCCCATTCTTCTGAAAGAGGGAGAAAGGGTTAGGAGAGGGTTGGTTAGATGCAAAAAACTCCTATGAGCTCGAACGGGCATTATTACATAGGCCCTCTTCACAGATTCGTCATTCAAATGTCTAATGATTGTGCAAATTTAAAACTGGCAGTTAAAGTGAAAACAAACCAGAACATGCAATTATAAGATCACTGATGAAGCAAAGAACCCAGAACAAGTAATTCTAAGATAACTGATGATGAGTAGCTGTTAAGACAATTTAGGTTCTTCCCACACCCTAAACTAGATCCCAATGAGTGATTATGCAACCAGCTCGATGGCCCATCTTCGTGCAAATGAGCATACTCCATTTTCCATTACAACTAGCAAATCCACATACTGTCCAATCATAAGATGTTCATCCTCCAAATCTAATCCAACAAGTAGCTTTTCACTACATAAACCAAAATTCCTTAGAAATCTCTCAACCAAAACAAAATATTTGATCATAATATGTCTAGCGGGACACAAAATCAAAGTTTTCAGATCAAACTTTGTCAAGAGATTTTGTAAGCAGTTAAACACAAACACTAAATAGTAGACTTACCCGAGATACCTGAGGCTCAACAACTTTAGGAGGTGGTGGGCCGGATGCAGGCTTCTCAAATAGACGGGAGCAATCTGAGTAAGCAGACCCAATACCTATTCCTGCTCCTAATGCTACAGTTGCCCACCGAGACACCGGACTTCCTGGCAAAGGAGGCAGAGAATCAAAGATTCCGACGTCAGCACCTAGAAATGAGGATTTAAATATTTTGGATAATATACTGCAAGTTAGAGCGAAAATAATGACGAAGTTGTTAGTAGCATCATAATATCTACGCAACAACATGAACTCCACTCCGAGATGCTCGTTAAGTCACCCAGTGGAATTCTTTGGAAATAAAGTCTTGGAAATCAGTAACGTGTGAAAGTCACTTACAACACTTGACAGCATTCTATTTACAAGCTGCACCACTACTAACTCTCGCACCCAAACCACTCCAAGTCGACTGACTGGGGCTAACACTCCCTCAAAAAAGAATACATTTCGGTCAATCTCTTCTATTCGTATAAAACGACTTCCAATCTCTCTCGCTCAAAATGTATAATTCTTACCGATTATATTCATGTCTTTAAAGAAGATAGATGCAAAGTATGTCAAAAAAACCAAATGAAAAGCTTCTTAACACTATAGAAAGCATCCCATTTCTTCGACACCCACCTAGATATGCACCCAGAACAATCCTTATGACGAGCCAAGCTGAACAGGACAACAAACAAACCAAGTCTTTATCCCACCACAGACAATTATGTCAGAGAGGTCACCCATCTTACCATCACTCTCGTTTAAAACACCTAACTGCTAATTTCTGATGGGATCCGACACACTAGTGCTGATAAGGTTACACACAAATCACATCATTGCATCATTATATCAAACAACACAGCAAAACAATACACACAGTGACGCGAAACCCAAAATCGCACCTCAAAGATAAACGATAAGCTTACAATTAGAACTAGTACGAAACAAATTGTTCCAACCACACATCGATTCCGAATATCAAGCATCCAAATCACACGAACATCGAAAAAATCAACAAATAGTGGCAAAGGGAGAATACTGACGAAAGAGGAGGAGGCCGGCGAAGGATCCGGCGAGGGAGGAGTAGACGACGCGGCGGAGCGACAGATCGATGCAGGCGTCCCATTTCGCGTTCAGATCGTACTCCCCCGCCGCCGCCGACGGGGGTGCCGCCGCTGAGATAGCTTCGTTCTCCGCCATTGAAATCGATTAGAGTTCGGAGATTTTGATTCGAGACTCGTCGCCGATCGAAAACCCTTGTTCGAAGGAGAATCACCACCAGTGGTAGATGCCTCGCAATGTCCTTCTACGATTGTTTTGGGCCGTGATTTGGGCTTTCTTGCCCCTGCCCAATTATGCTGGCGATGAAAATAAAAAATAAAAAAATAATACTAATTCTAATTTATTTATAATATTTTTTATATTTGTTTTAATTTATTTATATGATTTTATTTATATTAATATATTCAAAATATCTCATTATCTTTCTTTCCTTTCTCTCTCATTCTTTCCTAAACTCCGCTATTATAAAACAATTCTTTTTTTTTATTAATTTCATTACGATTCAACACACATACAAAATTGTGTTTCGAATCAAATGGTTACAAGAAGTATTCCACGTCTCCATCTTTTCTTAATCATTAATTTCATTAGAACAACATTTTATTGATAATTATAATACAAAAAATAATGAAACAGAAAATTCAACCATCATGAATTGTCTCAATCTAAATAGTCAGCCAAGGATTTTTGGACATATAGTTTGGTAATAGTAATTAGTTATTGTAACTATAAAATCCGTGTATGTTGAATATTGTGATATCCTTTAACACACCCTATCCTTTACACCGACAACCAAATAGTTTTTTCTATCCAAAACATAATAAATGATAAAATATATTATTATAAACTGATTAAAATCATATTGTTTTATGTTAGCGGGTATCGAAACCAACAATATCTATTTGTTAAACTACTTGGATCGCGAGACGCATCCATCCTGGACGATCTCCATGATACTGATCTAAGCCGTCGTATTTTCAACAACTGTTGAATTACTACTCAAATGCCATTCCACAAAAGCTTCATATGATATATGAACAACAACCAATTCACAAGCACACACATAAAAATACAAAGTGATCAACATATATAACCTGCAAGTTGTATATATTTCACCAAAAGAAAACAGCAGAAAACAGAACATTCAAATTTGGGCGAAGCTAAAACAACAAAACTATAGCTTCGGGTTTAGGCAAAGAAAAACGAACAACAAAACTATAGCTTCAGGTTTAGGCAAAGAAAAACGACGAAAGGCACATATGGATCTTGTTACACGCAAACTAAATTATGTAGCTCGGCCAGGAGACTTAATCTTGGATCTGTATAAGAACTTCTTCTTCTTGGAACTTTGATTATCAATTGATAGCATGATCTTGCCTGGCTCCGTGATGTTGAAGCTATGATTGACTATGGAATCATCTGCGGGAGTGAGCTTTTTTGGCTTTATATGAGGACAGTAAAGACCCGAACGTTCATTAAACATGATGACATGTGAATTATATTATCATAACCATTTATAAATCAAAATCAAATACATATAAACTAAATATACATTTAATATCGCATAGCTATTTCAATACAGCCGATAGGGTTAATCATGTACATAAATCAAAACCTCATTAAAGTTTTCTATAATCTCAAGAGCTTCCAATACATATTTGATCGTCCTTAATTTTGCACGTGTTTAACCTGAAATAGAGATCAAGAAAAACATGGACAAAAACAAAGTACAAATAAATGAAAAAAACCAACAGTGACAACCATGACCGAGAAGGCCAACGAAAACTATTATTAAAAGAAATAAGATTCACAAGTGAACTTCATCACAACGAGTAAGAGAAATAGAATACGAAGTATACTAGAAAAAGACAAAACAAACGTATTTAAAGTTCCATTGCTGTAAAGAAGAAGATCAGCACATAAACCACATAATTAGACAATCACATATTACACTTCCATTGCAGGAGGGAGTATTTAAAGTTGCTGCTTCATTGTCCTAAGCAGCACAAAAAGCAATCCAAATCGAGCAATCGGCATATTCATCACTCTAGAGAACAAGAGATCGTAATCTCGAAGTTCCATGAGACTAGAGAATCAAATATTAAGCATTCCGCATAAACAATTTAAAGGTTTATAGTATCAGATGGAAAATAATAGCATCTACACAAGCAGATAACAACAAACTAAAGCAACAGGAATCGAAACTTACAATTGATTCTATGGGCGTGCAATGCATTAAATTTAAGAGACGCTTTTGCTTTCTTCCATAGCATCCCATTCTTCAGAAAGTGGAGGGGAGAAAAGGTTGGGAGGGGGTTGGTTGGAAGCAAACTCCTGTGAACTCGAATGGGCATTATCGCATAGATCCCTCATCACAGCTTCGCCATCCAAATGTCAAATGATTGTGCAAATTTAAAATTGGTAGTTGAAGTGAAAATATACTAACAAACCGAAACAAGCAATTATAAAATCACCAAGGAGGCGATGAGAAATAGATTTGAGACAATTTAAGTTTTCTCACATCCTAAAAATAAAATCAATATTTCAATGTGAAGTCGTGTGGATATCATTACGTCAATCTAACATTAATACCGACTTAGAAAAACAGTGAAGAAATTGGCGTTGAAGGGTGTTCGCACCATATTTCTCGAATTGGGACATAATAGATTTTTATTGGTTGTTTAAATCCATAGGTTTGGAAATTTTTATAAATTTGCAATGCATATACACAAATTTTAATTTGTTATAAACCAACGGCTTACCCAAACGCATAATTAGGTTTAAACTAACATTAAATAACGAAAAACATATTGTAAAATTATTCAACATGGAACATTATACGCTAACTGTACCAAACCAAAAATATCTATTTAGAACAGTGCTTTAATTCTCACACACATCGATCTGGGAAAAAATCCCCATGTTTCTAACCCAAGAAACCGTAGCCATTTTATGTTGACAAGTATCGATCCTAACCAGAAAGGGCCAAAACCTGCGCTGCCTTCCCATGCTTGGAGCAGATCATTACAAGTAAAAACAACTTATCACATGCTCATATCAACTTCAATAAGTTTCCAGATCATCAAGAACTTGATATACCACATGAATAAGCACACAAAACAAACAAAAATGCAAAGCGATCAACAAACGTTCTGTGACTTTCTTTACACAAACCCACGCATTGACGACTTGCATGTATCCCAGCAAAACGAAACAGCCAAAAAAGGAACCTTCGAGGGTTGCTAGAGGAGGTGAGGTGAGGTGAGGTGAGGGAAAAGGAGAGAAGGAGAGGGAGAGGATAATAAACTCACATCAAACACATTATAAGAGAAAATGATCAAACAATACATTCTTCCTAAATCTTTTCATTAATTTTTGGGAGGAAAATATTTTGCCACTTTCATCCTATTTTCTCCCCAAATCTCCCATCCCAAATAAAATTCTTACGAACATATTCAAATTATCAAAGTTCTTTCTTTTCCTTCCCCTCCTCTCCTATTTTTTCTCACAAACACGACCTTATAGGATTCAGGCAAACCAAAACAACATAACTATAGACTCTAGCTATGGATTTAAGCGAAGAAAAGCGTCAAAGGAAAATATGAATCTTGATGCAAGTGAAGTATGTAGCTCAATCGAACGGCTTGATCTTGAACCTGTATAAGAATTTCTTCTTCTTGGCACTCTTATTATTGATCAACAAAACGAGCTTGCCCGATTCAGTGATCTTGAAGTTATCAGTGATTATAGGATCATCGGCAAGAGTGAACTTCTTCGGCTTTTATACGACAAATTGTGCATCATAGGTGACATCCTATCCGACAACCCTAAGAAAGAAAAAAGGAAGCTGTTGTCAATAATGTTTGGATTGTATTTCTACATTTTATTTTTTCTTTCAAATCTGATTTGTCTTGTAATTTGAATTAACTGCAGCCAATTTACTGCAGTTAATACAGCCACATCAAATTGGGAAAAAAAAACAGCAAAAAAAGAACTTCAGGCTATAGACTCCAGCTATAGATTTAAGTGACAGAAAAGCATCAAAGGAACATATGAATCTTGTTGCAAACAGAAGTATGTTGCATCAAAGGAACATTAATTTATTATTTATTATTTATGAGTTGTTCATATATAGACGATATTTTTTTTCTATTATTTATGGATTGTTCATATATATACACGATATTTTTTTTCTTTATCACCATGATTGATGATAGATAACCAATTGACTCACACATATTTAGTAGTCACAAATCTTAATATTATTCATGCTCAAACATTAAACTTTTGAGCTGTGAACAGATCGGATTTACTAGTGCTTATAAAGTTGCGCCCACCCAAATAACACCATTGAACCACTACAGTAAACAACACACTAAAATCATCCTATCAAATCAATAATCATTTTTCTCTCAAAATAATAATACTCTCCTCATCCCACAAAACTTGCAATAGTTTGATTTTGGGTTCCACATGTTCAACATATTCTACTAAAGATCGACTCGAGTATTCGCGAATTACTCAGTTGTGAGTTTCAATTTCTCAAAGTTAGATTTTTTTGGGATTTTGAAAGGCTTTGAGAGGAAAGATGAGCGCAAAGGGGTGTTATGTGCACGTGTGGTAGATGACTATGGTGGTCTGGGATGTGTTGATCATGGAGGTTATGATGTCGTGATGTTGAAAAATGGTGTTTGGTATTTTGATGAAAGGTGTTTTGGTAAGGAGATGAGAATGTAAACTCTGATGCATAAATGATAGATGAGGAGAAATGACGGTGATGTTTGTAGTTGGAGATGGTTTTGGTACTGACTATTGAGCTGAAATGAGGCATTACAGACAACCGGCAAAAGGGAGACAGGGTACAACGAGTTTTATCCATTGTTGGAATATTTATTTAAAGAATATATTAAATATTCAAACATTTCAACACTGTAAGATGATAAGTACTTTACGTGATGTGATTGATTTTATGTTAAATATATTCCATACAAAAATGATAATCAAAACTCAATCCTTTATCATTTGACAAGTAAAACACGTTAACGCCACAAAATTTTATTCTCCAGTATATTAAAAATCTACTCGAGTTTGATTTGAACTCGAACTTATTTATTCGAGTTCGGTTTGATCTTTATTTTTTTTTATTTGAGTTTGAGTTCGACCCAAAATAAATAGTAAAAGTTCAACTCGAATTGTTAAAATCCGACTAGATTCAGTTCGGATACAGCTCTATATATCACTGAACAATGTAAAAATGTCTATCAAAGCATCAGAGGTTAAGTTACAAGATAAATAATATACTTGAAAAAATCATTAAAAAAATTTATTTAATCGTCGTACAATACACACGGTTAAAATGTTATAAATTTTATGAGATAGAAGGAGTAGTGAAATGCACCAACACTACAAAAATCTCACAAGTTTCTCGATCAAATAAAAATTTAGGAAAATGGTACTTTAACCTATCCGAAGTTTCAGTCTTTGACATAAAACTCACTTGAGCTTAAAAAATACACCGACTACCCTTCGATCTAAGATAATGGCTTGCAAACGTTTGATTTTTCGTTGAAAAT
>JAOVYX010020646.1:0-16771 GCA_035668315.1 Drosera spatulata | reverse complement strand
GCGTTGTATGTGAACTATATTGTACAATCTTCTTATGCTATCTTTACTTTGTAATATGTGTTATATATTGCATAAAGCAAAGAATCGAGATTTGAGAAACAGTGCAACAAATGTAATAATGAAGCAAGGTTAACCAAACAAGTCCGTTGTCGTTGATGAGGTCGTATCGTGAATCCTTTGGGATCGAGTTCATTGACTCTAAGAGTGTTCAAGTAGACATGACTGGGTCAAATGTTAAGAGAACAAGTGTGGTTCTCTTTATGTGCGCAATGACAATAAGTCGCAGGCCAGGGTATTGGCTGTTTGGGGAAAGGCTGCCCTCTGCAGGGGGACCTTTGGGCGTGTATGTGAGGGTTTAATAAATCGAATTACACGCAAGTGACGCAGTGAGTTTGGGTTGCAAACCCAAATCATGCGTAGTATTTAAGAAAAACAGAAACATTTTCATGAAAAACAATGAGTTTTCAAATGATTTTGGAAAATGATATGTGACTGAGGATTTGGCCCAGGTCAGTATCTAAGTCTCTAAAATCTCTCTTCATTTTTGTCTTCATTGAGTTCTGTCATTCATATTGGGACATGGACTTGTGTAGGTTAAGGAAGTGTAAAGAATATGAAAGGGAATAATGATGTTTATTTTTTTAATATGTGTATGGTCTGATATGGCATATATAATTTTCTACGGCTACTAGAAAATGTTTTACAAGTACTCATCGATTGCCATAGTCGGGGGAGTACCGTGCAAATCGAACGCATAGACTTTGGTTGCTGAGCTTTTAGCTCATGGTTATGTGTTTTATTTGCAGATTCACCACCAAGCGATGTTGAAGCATTAGAGTGAGATTTCATGCATATAGATACGTATCTCATTGTCCGAGATGTAACGAATACTTGTTGGAAACCACTTGTAAGCAATGAGACATTATAATGTGTTCGGGATTACATATCATTATTTGGATTTATGATTTGTATCGTCTAGGTAGCTTCCGTAGCTTCTGTATCTACAAAACCGTTTGGTTTGTTTAGCCTTGTCATGGACTGGGTCTATGACGGCATAACGTCACGTGTCGGACATTCCAGATTTCGGGGCGTTACAATGATAACCCGCTATGATATCAAAGAATTAATTCACATCAATTTCTTTCTATCAAATTAATATCAAAAATTACCTGCTATGATATACAAAGATTGAACCCTTCCCTAATATGATTTAACTTGTTTTTAATGTTTGAATGTAGAAGTTTGATCAATATGGAGTTGTATCGATCATGGATGCATGAGCGACTGGAAGGTCGTCACTTGAGCAATCGTTTCGTCCAGGGTGTCGACGAGTTTGTTAACGTTGCTCTTCAACACGACGAAGGTCATTTTCCATGACATTTGAGATGTCCTTGTAAGAATTGTAGGAATGACAGATTTCAAAAAGTGGATACTCTGAGAATTCATCTTCTCAGTACAGGTTTCACAAAGAAATATTTTGTTTGGGTTTATTATAGGGAAGCGGGGGACAAAATCCCCATGTAGAAGTAGGTGGACCGTTTAATGTGCTCCAACTAGAAGTAAGAGGACCGCCGATTGTGCTTCAACATCGTCATAATTATGAGGATGTGTTGGTTGATGTATTCCCAGCTGAATATTCTGAAGAAACTAAGGTTACAGATGAAAGACTGTATGATGATAGTCTGTCACCTGAATCCAGCCATTATTTTCACATGATGGATGGCTCTCAGTCTCCTTTGTATGATGGGGCCAGTATGTCTCTATTAGCCGTTACTTCACGGCTTATGACTCTGAAATACGTGTATAACCTTCCTCATAAAGCGATTGACGGAATCTGCAAGTTGTTGAAGGATGTGTACCCCCCCAATAATATCATGAAGGAAGGGATGTATGACATCAAGTATCTCATGAAAAGCCTTCATCTTCCTATAAATAAGATTGATTGTTGTCCGAATAGGTACATGCTTTTCTGGAAAGATTCTACGCGGTTGGCAAGATGCTCTATATGTAATGCAAACTGTTACAAGGAGAAGAGACGTTCGAAGAAGCGGTCTGGTGTTTCTATGCTTCGATATTTTTCGATAACTCCGTGGCTACAGCGGTTGTATGCCAATAGTGCAACTAGCGAGGCCATGCCTTGGCATTCCACTTCTCGTAGATCTTATAGCATTATGGCACACCCTTCAGACAACGAGGCCTGGAGACAATTGGATCGTACTTTTCCATCCTTTGAGGCCGAGGCACGCAATGTTCGTTTGGGACTCTGCACTGATGATTTGCACCATTTGGACAGTCAGGGAATGAGTATTCTTGTTGGCCTGTCATACTCACACCGTACAATCTTCCTCCCGATATGTGCATGAAGAGACCTTATCTGCTCTTGAACATGATCATACTTGGACCAAAGAGTCCAAAAGGAAACCTGGATATTTATTTACAGCCCTTGATAGAGGAGCTATAGATGCTGTGGGAAATTGGGTCACCAACATATGATGTTCATAAACGTCAAACTTTCAACATGAGGACTTGTTTGCTATGGACTATTAGTGATTTTGCTACATATGCTATGTTAGCTGGTTGGAGTACAGTCGGTCGGTTGGCTTGTCCTTATTGCATGGGCAATACAAAATCCTTTCACCTCAAGAATGGACGAAAGCATTCGTGGTTCGACTGTCATCGATGATTCTTTCCTATGCATCATCCTTTTAGGAGCAATAAGAGTGGGTTTTTGAAGAACAAGACAGAGTGGGATCCACCAGTCGAGATTCTTAGTGGAGATGAGATTCTTTATAGGGTTTCACACATTCCTACCACTCAAGATCGGTAGGTCTATGACTTATCGACTTCTACAGTTGGTTTACACATGATTCTTAATTGGAACAATAAGAGTGGATTTTTGAAGAAAAAGACAGAGTGGGATCCACCAATCGAGATTCTTAGTAGAGATGAGATTCTTTATAGGGTTTCACACATTCCTACCACCCAAGATCGGTTGGTCTATGACTTACCGACTTCTACAGTTGGTTTGAACATGATTCTTAATTGGAACAATAAGAGCATATTCTGGGAACTTCCTTATTGGAAGTCTCTTCTAATCCATCATAATCTTGATGTCATGCATATTGAGAAGAACGTGTTTGATAACGTGTTCAACACAGTGATAGATGTGACGGGGAAGACGAAAGACAATGTAAAATCACGAAGAGATTTGGCTTTGTACTGTAAAAGATCCAAACTCCACGTTGTGAAGAGTGTTTGTGCTAATGGCAAGACTCAGTTTTTTACGCCGAAAGCTCAATTTGTTTTAGAGAAGAACCAAAGAAAACTAATGTGTGAATGGGTCAAGAAATTACAATTTCCAGATGGATATGCATCCAACCTTCGTAGATGTGTCTGAGTGGCAGATGAGAGGCATGAAAAGTCATGAATGTTATATTATTAAGCAGAGATTGCTGCCCGTTGCATTCAGAGAGTTGTTGTCGAGGAACGTATGGAAAGTTCTTACAAAGTTGAGTCAGTTTTTCAGGGACTTGTGCTCAAATTGTATATCTCGCGAGGACATGGAGCTTTTGGAGATATTTATCCCTGAAATTATTTGTAAGTTAGAAAGACTGTTGCCTCCAAGTTTCTTCAATTCCATGAAACATCTCCCTATCCATCTACCATTTGAGGCAAAAGTAGCTGGACGGACCTGTTCACTACAGATGGATGTATGGATTTGAAAGGTAATGATTATGTCAATCTCAAGGCAACGATTTGGTTGGATGGGCCTGAAAATTTGTAAATTATTTGTTTTTGAAGGTTCTTATTCCATCTAAAGCAAAAGATTGGGAATAAAGCACATGTGGAGGGTTCGATATGTGAAGCTTATCTTTTGGAAGAAGCAAGCAACTTTTCAAAGTTGTACTTTCCAGAGAGTGTGGAGACAAAGGCTAATGACCTTCCTCATTGTTCTAGGAGGTCAAGTGATGATGGTAAGGATCAAAACCTTTCGGATGTCTTTTGCAGAAACGAGGGATATGCCCCGATTGAGAGGAAAGCGAAGAGAAAGAAGAGGGCAGAAAAGAAATTGATACTTGATGATCAAGATACCGAGGCAGCTCATCGATATATTCTCACGAATTGTGAACTTGTTGCCCCGTTTGAGAGGTAGGACTCTTGGTGATTTTTAAGGGGCATATTTGCATTGCACTACACTGTTTTTAAATTGTTACGATAAAAATATTATAGGTTATTCTAGGAGGAGATAGTGAGAAGAAGTTGCATTGACACTATAGAAGAAGCATGGACAAAAGCACGATATATATGGCCGGTTTGGTTAAAAGAGCATGTAAGTCAGTTTTCGTCCTCGTACGAATGAATTGTAGAAATTTCCTCATATTCAACATCGCAGTAAGTATCTATTTCTTCACAGGTCCGACTCCTCGAGGGCAATGAGATGATCAAGACAATAGCTGCGGGTCCTGCAATTTATGCAAAAAAATTCAAGCAATATGTTATCAACGATTTTTTATATGACACATTCTCTGCCGATAAGGTAAAAACTACTGCCAATTGGGGTGTTTGTGTGGAAGCGGATGGCATCGCAGACTGTTATGGCATTCTTATAGACATTGTTGAACTGTAATATATCGGGACAGATTTTAGAAACTTAAAGACTGTGCTTTTTAAACGTGAATGGTTTGATTCAGTCTCTGGATTAAGCGTGCACCGGAGCTATGGGCTTGTTGATATAGACTGTCTCAGTCGATAGAGAGGGCTCTATGATCCTTTTGTCCTTGCCATTCAACTGTATTATGCTCCTTATCCGGGTTGTGCAAATGATGGGCAGTATTCAGAACGAAATCACGATCTATTGAAATTTCTGAATCAATGGAACAAGCTTTACAAGAGGATTTCAATGTCTTACCGTCTATTCTTGAACCATTGGAAGAAACAGAATATGGTGATGATGATGAAGATGATGAGAAGGAAAATGTAACACAATCAGAAGAGGAAGATGAAGAGGAAGGGAAACAAGAGGAAGACACAACAGAAGACATAGAGGAAGAAGATGAAGAAAAGAAAGAAGAAGAAAAGGACTCTGAAAAGTCTGATGATGACGATGACGAGAGGGAGGAATGAAGGATTTTGAACATTTAGACTTTTTATATATAATGAAATAGAATGGCCTTATGATCCCTAACTAATGAATTTCCTTTTGTAACATATTTATTCATATCGATTGCAAAAAGCAACAAATGATCCTTATTTTTGTAGCATATGTAAACATATCAATAGGTAAAAATTTTAAGCTAGAGTTATATTTTACCTTTTATGTTCGCGGATGTCTTCCGGTGATTCGAGGGGATGACGTAGTGCTTCCCGCCGACGATCCAGCGGACGCGGTAGTGCTTCGCGGGATCATCTTTTCGACAGGACCATCTCTAAGAGCGTCGAGAGTGCTATGCCATCGACTGTTGCAGCGATGGTTTCCGAGGTTGAGCCTGATCAGTTCGATATTATGGTCTGTGCTAGGCACGATGATGATCAGTTAGCCCCGATGTTGACTCCAGATGAGCCCTCTCCTAGTGCATCTACATCAGAGCGGCCTTCATCCTCTCGTGCTCATAGATCTAGACTTCCAGACGTCGATCCTAGTACTCCATTACATCCAGATACTCACTGGTAATGTTTTCCATCATTCACATCGTTTTTCATTCTCAATTATATATTTTACATTTATGCATCATTAATATCGATGTACTGTTTTTCCTTACATGTACTCGCTAAATCAATTATGTAGGTTTTATCATAGTGATGTAGTGAGGACAGTCACTTCCATATTCACCACCTTTTATGAGGATTTGTGGACTGCCTATTCACAGATTCCACTCCAGGCCCGAGATCATATATTTGGTTGGTTCTCGATATGAATACGGAATACCATTTTCATTTACCATTAATTTTATTTCGATATTTGTAACTGCACCAATATAATTTATTTGATAATGTCCTTTTTTCAGGCTCAGTATACTTGGTATCCTTCCCTTGATAGGGAGGCATGTGCGGCTTGGGAGGACACGTTGAAACGACGTTTCCGAGATATTTTCTACAAGGCTCAAATTGCTCTCATTAAGGGTAGATTTGAGAGCATCCAGTGGATGCCATTCGAGCTTCAGATGCAGCTGTTGGAGACACAGTGAACGAGTGAGGAATTCATTACAAAATCTGCCATCGCCATGCAGAATCGGACAAAGGGGAACGCGGCATACACTTAGGGCAGTATGTCATTTGTCGCCATCGGAAAGAGAATGGTAAGTTTTTTTTTTTTAATTTTGTTTTATTTATTACTTTTTTTGTTGATACATGTTATTTACAGTACGTAAATAATTTCCTTAATATTCATAATATTTGTATTTCGTTTGTTTCAGGAGAACGTTTTTAAGAGAAAGATCTTCGGTTCTGAGATATTCATTCAGACTCATAAGAAGTCTATTGTCCTGGATGTGGTAGAGACCATTCAGGCGGGAAAGTCTATAGCGGACATTCCGTTAGTTGACGAGCCAGCGACACAACTTCGGGTAATTTAGCTTTTGTTCCTTATTTCCCAAAATTATATTACTGGTATTTTTCGTATGACTAATACATTGACAATATGTAAGTTAGGATTCATATTTTTAGCTTCTCAGTCAGCGGCCTGAGTCGCAGGTGGATGAGTCATCTGATCCTGAGGTTGTGCAGCAGCAGTTTCAGGTTGTTGTTGATCGGACTTTCTTGGAGGCATCTCGAACCGACAAGGAAAGGGTGTATGGCATTGGCTCAGCTGCGAACCAATTGTACCCCAGGTCTATGTTCAGCTTTTCATCCAGGATTCATTCCCAGAGTTCTCAAGGGATCCCGGAGGATTATTACCAGCTCAAGGAAAAAGTCCTCACCCTCCGACAGAGGCAGGCCAAGATGGAGCAGCAGATGGTCTTCCTATTCATAAAGATGGGCGAAGATCCTTCTACATGTCAGAACGAGGCTAGTAAAACTTTTCCTCCTTTTCAACCACCTCCGGATGATGACTCATGCCTTCCCGAACACCGTGATGTACGTCTAGCTAGGCATTGATGGCTATTAGGTTATTATAAACATTTGATTTGTGTATCATTCGAGATTTTAGTTCAATTTAGTTTATTTTGATTTTATGGGTGCGATAGGTACCAGTATTTGTTTCGCTTTGTTGAATTTTTAATATATTTTACTCAAAAATTAATCACAAGTAGCAACAGAATTCCGTAACTAATTCAAAAAAACGACGACTTAAATTTAGCTACGGAATTTCTTCGGAAATTTTCCATAGCAAAAAATGATATTTTTTTTTAATTTTTTTTTTGTAGTGGAAACACCATTCTCCAATCAAATGACCAAATCTCAAATCCCCCAATTGATCTCGAATCACCACACAAATTCGAACATCAACTTGTACGGACAAATCCAAATCCCTAATTCTCAAACCTACATATTCCAACACCGAATCTGACACCGAAAGCAGAAACCCTAGACATCGAAACCCCAATCACAAACCATCGAGCTGTTCATCGAATCAATGCAGTCGAAATTGAAGATCGAATTCAGTAAAGGAATATCGAGTGGATACGAATTCAGTGGATTGATTTCAAGAAAAAACTATATAGACGGGGACAAGACTACCAAAATCATTCGTCATAGGGAAGACAGACTCGACCCTCTCTAACTGCACGGTATGGTTGTCGTGGCAACAGATTGGGGTGATGATGTTGGACGATGATTGCATTTTTTCAAACAGTGCCCTTTGTGATACCGACCATACAATTGCACCGTTCATAATGCACTATTCACGATCATAAATTCAAGGATGCGCTGTCGCATAGAGAATGCGTATTGTTGACCTTGGTGGCAGCGACGGCGACGACAATGGCAATGGTGGTGTTGCATGTATGGTTTGGGTGGGACGTACTGTTGATTAAAGGGGGCGTATCGTTGGGGTGCACTGTCAATAGAAGGGGATATACTGTCCGTTCCGGTGACGTAATATCCATCCTGACGACGTATTGTTAGTTTGGGCGATAAACGTACTGTTGACTCCGACGAAACGATTATAATTATTTTAGTGTAATTGATTGATAAAATATTTTCTTTCCCAAATCAAAAGATGTCAAATTATATGATGATGACTAATTGGTAAAAAATATCTTTTGCAAGACTTATTGGTAAATAAGTTCCAAGAAAATGACTTATTGATAATTCTCTTTTCTTTTTTTTTTTTTTTTGAAACTTTTATAGCTATATTAATTTTATAATTTAGGCTATATATTGTTAAGCATTGTTTAATAAATGATATGAGAGATAATTGTTAATTTTTTTAATCAAGATTATTGTATAAAAATACTTTTAGTTTAATCATATCCTTTTATTATTTTTATTTCATAAAACTTTTCTATATATGATTATTAGGATTATTTATTTTTGTTGAATGAAATATTTATAGATATGCCTGTGAGGATTTTCTAAAACTTTTAATCAAATAGTTAAATTAAATTTGATATTATTAAGATTTAATCTGGACCATTAAATGTGTAATCAAAGATCGAGGATTAATTGGATAAAGATTCTCTCAATCAAGTCACACCATGTCATGACATGTCATACTGTTTGCCATGCCGATTACCATTTTGTGTAATTATATATATTAGAATACTGATCCGTGCACTGTACGGGATGAATAAACATAATAGAATTAAAATAATGTTCTATTAATAAAACTTACTAAGATATGTATATAGGTTATTGTATATTGAACTTAATAGTTTGTTTCTTCTTTCTTTTTTGATAAATAATTTAAGTATTAAAATCTACATCCGTTGCTTATATTAGTCTTCAATCTCAATTATTAGATTGAATTAAAAGATAAATATAGAAAAATCTAGTGTAAAACTCAACTTATAAAAGTAAATAGAAAACTCATCCGTATGTGTTAATGTATGAGTGCCAAAAATAATTATCGTATTGTGAAACAAAGATCATATAATATCCTGATCGGTAATATCCTGATAGGTAATAATTATCGTGCTGAACTATACATTTTTTTTTCGTGAACTGTATCTTATTCTATTGTGAACAACATCATTTTTTACCTTTAAAACTGCATTTCACAATTGAGAAAGATATAATTCACGAAAATAAGAAATGTACTGCAACAGTAACAGTCAAGGAGCTGCTGTTATAGCATCAATGCTTTTCCTATATATATCATACCGTTTTGTTTTTCATGGTATGATATTTGCCATGCCGTTTACCGCTCGGCGTTGCTGGTGATGCTACAAGTGGGGAAGCCTGGGCTTTCCACATCAACAATTATAGATAAATAGATTTATGGATTCAAGTTATATATAAAACTATTCCTTTGTATTGTTTAATAAAATATAGTAAAAGAAATAATTGTTCATTATTTTTAATGAAATTATTATATAACAGTCCTTATAGTTTTATTATATATGTTAATTATTTTTGTTTGATAAAAAAATCTATATATATATATATATGATCATTAGGAATTTATAAAACCTTTGATCAAATAGTCACCTTAAATTTTATATTGTTAGGATCTAACTTGATCATTAAACTCGTAATCATAGGTCGGGAACTAATTTGATAGAGATTATGTCAGCTGAAACAAAATTTGAAGGCTTTTTTTTTTTAGGATTTCATCATTTATAGATAATTAATTTAATGATTTAAAGTATATAATGATATGCATTGTTTAATAAATGATATGAGAGATAATTGTTAATTTTTTTAATACTGCTTCTGTTTCAGATAAATTATGACACATTACTAAAAATGAATATCCTACATAAATTGAAGCACATCCATATTAAGTGACTTTTAAATGATAAAAGTCTTAAACTACTTCTACTTTATATCACTATCATCTTTTTTTTTTTTTCTATCAACTCATATTTTCTTCACCCCACTCACAAGGGTACCAAAGTAAATTATCATAAAATCAATGCATTCCTTAATAACCGTCCCAAGTCAATAAATCACAATTTATCTCAGACGGAGGAAGTATAAAAAGCACTTTTAGTTTTGTTATACTCAAGTTAAAGTTGATATTATGAATATTTAACTTAACTGTTAAGCTCGTAGTCATGAATCGCGAATTAATTTGAAAAAGATTAGGGAAATTTATCCAAAAAAACAAAAATTTTAAAAAAATCAAAAATCATGCACGCGGGAAAACAATTCCAAAACTATACAATTTCCTAATGTGCTCTTTTTCGAAAAAAGAAACAGAGCGTCTGAGAAAATCATATAATACACAGACGCTCTGTTTCATTTTTCTCAAGCATTCTGTTTTTAAAATTATAGCTTTATGGAAATTTATTAAAAAAGATTATGTTAGTTGAAATAAAATTTAAAGGCTTTTTACAGCATTTAAAAATTTATAGCTAATTCTTTTTGTGAAACTTTTATAGCTAAATTAATTAAATAATTTAAGTTGTATATTGCTATGCATTGTCTAATAAATGATATGAGAGATAATTGTTAATTTTTTAAACAAAATTATTGTATAAAAATACCTTTAGTTTTATTATATCCGTTAATTGTTTTTATTTCATAAAATTTTTCTATATATGATTTTATTCTTGTTTAATGAAATATATATAGATATGGTAGTTAAGATTTTTTAAAATTTTAATTAAATAGTTTAATTAAATTTGATATTATTAAGATTTAATCGCTAACGCTAAACGCATAATCAAAGGTCGAGAATCAATTGAATAAAGATTCTGTTAATCATGCCACGCCATGCCATGCCATGACATGCCACACTATTCGTTTACCGTTTATATATATAGTCAAACTTCACAATTGTAATCTTTTTCCCCCAAACCGATGTAAAGATGTATGCGGATCGGGTAACTTGTCGGGTAGTTTGGGTTTGTAAAATCCGACTTGATTCAACACTCGTAATCGAACCAAGTCGGCTAAAAAATCGGCTTCAAAATCGGCTTCGTGAGATCCGATGAGTGGGCTCGTGAATCCTATGAGACCGACTCAAAAGTTCGCGAACAGATTGATACAACACAGACTCGATTTGACTCAAACGGATTCGAAAATTTCAAATATTTGAATAATTTCATTTGTTTTTTTTATTAAGTTTCATATAAGTATATTTTACTTTGGGTTTTCATTATTTTTAATATGATTAATTATATTACATACTTACAGTATTTGACTCGGAGTATTTTGTTTAATTTTTATTTATTTATTTATTTTTGGTAAACCTTCATTTCATTCCACTCCAAAACATGGTTCATACAAATTAGCTCTTTCATACAAAGAGGCTATTTGGTTTAATGAACACTATGACTAAAACTAAGTCATCTAAGCTCACAGCGGGTCAAGACCAAATGTGAGAAACAAGATGACTAGTTAATTTTAGCATCCATAAACCAATATATACATGCTTATACAGCTACATCTATTCAACATAAACCAGTACAATTACATCAAACTACTTAACAGCATCCTGAATAACTCTTCTACCCAGATCTGCAGCACTTGTTCTTTGACTTGAATAAATCCTGCCATTTCGTTCCTGCCAAATCCAGTACATCCCAGCAACCACCCTCCTGCGTTCCTTAGCTTTCCTTGTCTTGCTGTTTGTGATTTTAAGCAGCCATCCCATGTTCTACAGCACATAGGCATGTTAAATTTCTCAGCAATCAAACTCCAGACTTCCTGCACATAACCACAAGTAAAAAGCAAATGCTTCCTAGTTTCAACTCCATAATTACACCGCTCACATCGATCCTGGTCACTCACTCCCCATGATATCTACTTATCCTTCGTCGTCAGCTTATTCAAAACCAGCAACCACATCAGAAAACTTTGCTGAGAAAGCAAGTCCTTATTCCACACCAGTTTAGCCCAGCTTGCTTTCTGTCTCCTCTCCCTTATCAACTCATAACCTTGCTTAACTGTATATTCATCATATTTCCATCCCTTATCTGCTTCTATTCCAACCACAACATCCATCTTACTCAACATTACATCTCTGACTGTTAGGATAGCATTCCCCATGGCCACCCAGTTTTCTTCTGAGCATCCCATACTGTCAGATTTTTCAAATAATAGCTATGAACCCATTTGATCCACAAAGATGCTTTCTCTTGTGAAATATTCCATACATGCTTGTATATCATGGGCTGATTCCTTGTAATCAAGTGCTTCAAACCCAACCCTCCTTGATTCTTAGGACAACATACAACTTTCCATGCTACCAGAGCGTTATGCCTATTTAAAGGATTACCAGTTGTAACGCCTCGAAATTCGACATGTCCGGCACGTGACGTTATACCGTCATAAACACAGTCCATAACAAGGTCAAGTAACCCAAACGGGTTTGTAGGTATAGAAGTTAAGAAAAACTACCAAAACAATAATATTATAAACTCGGATGATATTCTGCAAACCCAAATTACATTACATTATCTCACAAATAGATTATCCAATTATCTTCAAATGGTTCCCTACCAAGTTATTTCATGTAGCATTTATTATATATTGAACAGTGAAGTAATTAACTACATGCATAGAATCTCAATCTAGCGTTTCGGTATCGCCCTGTGATGGATCTACAAATAAAACACATAACCCGCTGAGCTAAGCTCAGCAGTCAAAAGTATATGTATTCGATTTGCAGGGTACTCTCCCGACTATGACGATAGGTGAGTATCTGTAA
The DNA here is from genome assembly GCA_035668315.1 of Drosera spatulata. Classification (NCBI taxonomy): domain Eukaryota; kingdom Viridiplantae; phylum Streptophyta; class Magnoliopsida; order Caryophyllales; family Droseraceae; genus Drosera; species Drosera spatulata. Next base: position 4,014 of record JAOVYX010020646.1, on the reverse strand, counting down.
AACATTTTCTAGTAGCCACAGGAAAATATGGACGTTATATTAAACTATGCACGTAATAATAGCTTATACGTCTTTGTCCTCTTTTATGGTCTTTTACTTAACCATTGTAAGTCTGTATCCCGATATGAATGATAGAACTCAATAAGGACAAAAGAAGAAGAGAGATTTTTGAGATATAGCCACAGATCTCGACCAAATTCTTAGTCACATATCATCCACCAAAATCATTTGAAAACCCGTTTTCTTTTATGAAAGTGTTTCTCTGTTTCTTAAATATTACGCATGATTTGAGTTCGTGGCCCAAATCACTACGTCTCTTGCATGTATTTTGATTTGCTAAACCCTCACTTACACGTTCAAGGTCCCCTGCAGAGGTCAGCCTTACACCCTATCGGTCGATGTTATGGCCGCGACTTCTTGTCACTGCGCATATGAAAAGAATCACACTTGTGCTCTTACTACTTACATTTAACGTTGGGCCCAGTCATGTCCACTTTGATCGCTCATAGAGCCAAAGAACCCGATCCTACTGAATCCACTATGTGACTCATTAACGACAACGGACTTGTTCGGTTATCTTTAATTTGTTATAATGTTTATTGTTATGTTCCTTACAAGTACATTTTCTTTATCGTTTCACACGTATAACATATTCATCATAAAGATTACATATCATTCTTCATCATTTCTATCTCCCACGATATTACATCATATTAGATGTATTGTTTGGCCACGAGGGCGTTTGCATCATATTAAATGTCCCGACTTCTAGGAAAGGTGTCCCGACCTCTGGAACGGGTATCTTGAACTCTGAAACATGCGTCCCGACTTCTGGAACGAGTGTTTAAGATTTTGTCCAACAGAACCTTTTAATGCATTTAAATCTATAACTCCTTTTATACACGTCCAAAAATTATTTTGTAAAATTTCACATAAACAAAACTCTATAACCTTTTCACAGAATTAGAGTTCTCATCATGAAAACTTATCAATAATAGCAGTTTATTCATTCAAATTTATATTTTTTACTAAATCAACAGTTTGATGTTTCTTTACTAATCAGCTCATACTCTTTACATACAAATCCAAATCAAGATTTTTAAATTGTTATGAAAAATAAACTTCAAGCCTTGTTTTCAAACTCTTACCGAGTGATTTGAAATCAAGGTACAAAGTCAGTTCTTTAATCAATTTTTAAAGATTGACATATCCATATATTTTGATTTATATCTTTAGATTAACAACTCCAAATTATGATCTATCAACTTCACTAGGAATTAGATATGAGGATTTGACATACATTAAAATCAGAATTTATTTCAACGCCTATAGTTTTTCACACATATATGCAAGACAGAAACGGATCGGAATGGAGTTTGGTTACCTCTCGAGCGTTTTTTTTTTTTTTTTTTTATGTTTGAGACTGTTTTTGATGATAACTCTCAATCTACACGTCAGATCTTTGCATCGTTAGATTCGTTGGATCCTTGACTTCGTCCCGGACGTCGTGGTAGTCTTGGATTAGAGATCCGATAAGTCTAGAGTAAGATCCGATCAAAACAGTATGAGTTTTGAAATGATAACCGCGTGTGAAACTTAAATTTGTGATAGGTTGTGGTCTGGAGATTGGTTTAACGTACCGTTTATGGCGTTGGATTCCTTAATTTGTCCTTTTCGTCATGAACCAATCTCACTGATTTTGATAGAGTATGAAGACGTTATCGTGATGCAAAATGTAAGTGTAATATGTGAGGAGAGTGTGAGTTTGAGAGATATAAGAGAATGATGGTGAAGAGAGGAGTTGAGTGAAGGGTTGATGATTGAAAGAAGATGGAAGTGATTGTGGTGGTGGTGGTAATGGATGATGAGTGGGAGGTGGTTATGGTGGGAAGTGGTGAGTGGGAAGTTGTGAGTGAGAAGTGGTGAGTGGAAGTGGTGAGTGGGATGTGATGTGGATGGTGAGTCGAAAAAGGTGGCCGATGGTGGTTGATGAAATGAAGAAAAGGATAAGTGGTGGGGTATGTGTGTTGGATGATAATATTTAGGTATTATAGTATTTTATATACGTATTTATAAAAGTTTCGTATAATTTCACCTCCAAAAATTATTTCTTTGGACCAAAAACGTTCTAAATATTTTATCAGAGCGTTCTACCGAGGAAATTCGGGAATAAAATTTTTATCCTTATGCGCAACTCTCTTATCTCTGTAACGTTCATTACATGTGTCACACTTTATAGTTTTCGTTACTTGTCGTGTTTTTAATTCCTAAATATTCTAAATATATGCTTAACTTATATTTTTTTAATATTTGTACATATCAAAATTCTCGAGTATTACACCAGTCCACAAGTAAGCCCTACAAAGACTCTCAATTTCTTCCATCACAGCTTTAGAATCAAGAAGGCTTGAAACCAATATACATGTATGGATAACAACACTGTTCGAATTAATTGCAACCTATCAGCACAAGATAACTGTGTGGTATTCCATGTCTTTATGTGAGCAGTGATCCTTTCCACTAACCATTTATAATGCTTGATACAAGCAGCTAGTGGTACTCCCAATTACCTGACTGGAAATTGCCCTTCCTCCATTCCTATCAACTCAAACAGGGTTTTCTTATGTTCCTCAGATATTCCTCCCATAAATATTTGACTTTTCCTGGGATTAAGCTTCAAGTCCTGTCCTTTCAGCAAAGTCAAGCAATACTTCTTTTATATTCTCCAAGGATACAGAATCAGCTTTGCATAGAAGCGTTAAATCTTCAGCAAAACTCAGATTTATGATGCATAGCCTTTTACACTTAGGAAGAAAGTGGAATGGCTTTGTCTTGCTCATCAACTTCAAACTTCTTGTGAGATAATCCATCATTAAGACAAATAAAGAGGGAGATAGAGAATCTCCTTGCCTCAATCCCCTTTTGCCTACAAAGTATCGAATCATCGGTCCACTCAAATAGACTGAACATCTCATAACTGAAATGCACTCCATTAGCCATCGTCTAAACAGATCTGGAAAATCAAGATTCAGGAGCAAATCATTAATAAACTTCCGACTAACCATATCATAGGCTTTCCTAATGTCTATTTTAATTAGACATCTAGGACTAATATTCTTCCTCTCATAGCCATGGATCAAATTTTGACGAAGCCAAATATTGTCAACTATCAATCTACCCTGTACAAAAGCACTTTGAGCCTCATTCACCAAATAAGGGAGTACGTTTTGAAGCCTATTACATATGAGTATTATCTTAGAGATAGTCTTATACATGACATTACAACATGCAATAGGCCTATAATCACTAGGGAGAGAAGGATTAGGATACTTAACTGCAAGATGAATGATAGTGGCATTCTAGCTCTTCAACTGTACTTCTTTATTAAAAAAAAATCCCATCACTGCAATAATCACTGAGTTACCTACTAAACCCCAGGCCTTTAAAAAAAGGCAGTTGTATACCTATCTACTCCAGGAGACTTAGAGCCATCAATGTTGTTGATGGTGACTCAAACTCACAGCCTTTGACCAGTCGCCGCCACCATTAGTCGTCGCCGCCTTTGTCCTCATCCAGCCGCAGTCGCCTTTGTCTTTAAAAGACAGAGGAAACCTGCACGCCTCATTCTTCCTTGCTATAAATACAGGATTTGCAGGAAAGGATTTGTAAGGAGAGAGGCGCGGAGATTAGAGACAAGGAGAGGAAGAGATTGAAGGTGAAAGGGGAGTGCAGGAGAAGGTGTTCGGGCAGGAAGGAATTTGGGGAAAGTAAGGAGAGAGAGAGAAAAGAAAATAAAAAGGAGAGTTGCACTATTCACTTATACCCACAAAAATATATTGAGAGTTTAAGGGATTTGTTTTAAGAGATTATTATCTCTATCCCTTATTGTGAGATTCTCAATATTTGAGTGTAGCTCCTTTTGTATCTCCTCCTTTTTGTTAGTGGATTTTTCGTCGTCGGCGACCGCCCGTGGTTTTCTCCCGCAAGGGTTTCCACGTAAAATTCTTTGTCTCA
>JAOVYX010020645.1:0-16772 GCA_035668315.1 Drosera spatulata | reverse complement strand
AGGAAGGTTGTAAGGTGTGATAATGACGGGCCAACAAGAATACTCTTTTCCTGACTTCCCAAACGGTGCAAAACCATGGGTGCAAAGTCCCAGACGAGCATTGCGTGGCTCCCCCACAAAGGACGAAAAACTCAGGTCCAGGTGTTTCCAAGCATCGCTATCAGAAGGGTGTGCCATCACTCCGTCAGCTTGGCGTGAAAAAGCATGCCAAGTCATGTTTTTACTGGTGGAGCTGTTGGCATACAACCGCTGCAATCTAGGAGCTATAGGAAAATACCGCAAAATACTCACAACAGAACGACCCTTACAACGACTCTTCTCCTTATAACGGTCTGCATTACATATGAAGCATCTTTCCAATCCCACATAATCTTTCCAAAATAACATGCAACCATTACGACAGCAATCAATTTTCTCGACAAGTAGATGTAACCCTTTCATGAGAGACTTGATGTCTTACATCCCATACTCTATGATATTACCGTAGGGCACACGTCCTTCAACAACTTACAAATTCCATCGACTGCTCTATGGGGTAGGTTATATTCACATTTCAGAATCAAAAGCCGAGTAGCAATATCCAACAAAGACAAGGTGCAACCATCGTACAGAGGAGACTGCAAGGTATTCAACATGACAAAATAATGCTTGGATTCATAAGGGGGACCTGCATGTTCGTTTGCAGTCTTGATCTCTTCATAATATTCTAGTGAAAAGACATCAACTAGCATGTTCTCGATATTATTCATGGGCTGAGGGACATTGGAAGGACTAGGAAAATCTGCTTGAGGTACCGCACCACTTTGTTCGCCGTGATACACCCAAACATAATAGTTCTTCCTGAATCCCTTAGTAATTAGGTGATACTTCAAGTCATCCATTGTTTAAAATCTCCCCTTTTGCATTTTGTACAAGGACATCTTAAACGTCCCGAAAAACGACCCTCTCGTGTTGAAGAGCATTCTGTACAAACTCCTCGATCCCTTCAATAAATCGGGGATTGCAGTGTCGTCCATCCAATCGTTCGTACATCCCAGATCGATACAACTCCATATCGATCTAATTTCTTTATTAAATCCAATATGAAACTATAATTGATGGATAACATTTGCCGTATTTTGCAAAATGTAACTTATAGGCAAGACGTAACTTTTAAGTTGATTTTTAACATTTGGATCATTTTGTAACATGAAACTTCTATCCAACATGAAACTTCAATGACAACATACAAATCTGTTCATACTCTACACGACCTTGCAGCAAACCCAATCCCAACGAACAATCACCTAAGCTCTTACAAACACTTACAAACGAACAGTTTCTGTGTTGATCATCTACACTTGATTGTCAGCACAAACTAACTATAGAAATATTCCACTTTGTATATCAAAGCCCTTTCTCGTTCATGGTAAGACAGTGGGCAAGCACAATCATCAATCAGATTTCGACGAGTCTCATTCTACAGATAAGAAGCACAATCTCGTGCACGAATGCTGGAGTTGGCCTAGTAGGGATTCTCGATCAATTTCATAACGGCTTTGCTATTGAAAAAGAAGTACTTACTTCTTATAACCCTATAAGCAAACTCATTTAGAGAATTCGGAAAAGCCTATACCGATGGGGGAGCTTCTCTTGTTATTTCAGTTGAAAATAAATTGCAATAACAAGATCACGAGACGAAAGCTTATTGATTTGGACCTAAGTTTGAAAACGACTGTGGATATTTACTTCGCCCCGAGACACAATTCAATGCTCAAACTCAATTCACACAATATATCAAGCGTATTTGTACCAAACAAGAAAGCTTGCTATCATAATGAACATTCCTAAAGAAATAGACAATGACTGATGCATGTGAAGCTAGAAACTTCACTATCAGATACAAGCAGAAACAAGCAAGCCAATTACATCACATACCAAAAAACAACAACAAGCAACAAGCAGCAACATGAAACGAGCACCTTGAACAGGAGGCGGGGCGGGGCGGCTGAAAGCGACAAAGCAGTGTCGACGACCCAAACAGGAGGCTACGATGGTGGCGGCAGCGGTGGTGGCGAGGCCGACTGGTTGCGGTCGACGAGGCACGGCGGCGATACATGCAGGAGGCGACTGGCTGGCTACTGCGACGAGGCACGACAAGGCGTAGCACGGTGAGACGGGGCGGCTGCAGGCGGCGAGGCGACGACGGTAACGACAGCGGCGGTGGCGACACGGGCCGGCTGCGGCTGCGGCGAAGGACGAGGCAACACGTTTGGGAAGCGGCAGGCTGTACGGACGACGAGACGAGGCGGTTGCGCGCTGCGAGGTGGCGGTGGACGATAAGGACGGCAATGGGGGTGGAGGGCAGTGGCGGCGGCAGAGAGAAGGTTTGTAAAGGAAAAAGGAAAGGGAGGAATGGGAAGCAGGCGGCAGCTGAATTTATATACAAAGGTTCTGCGACGGAATCCGTCGCACAACATCATTAAACAAATTTAACCTCGTTCTGCAACGGATTCCATCGCACAGAACCTTTTTATATTTAACCTAGTATTGCGACGGATCCGTCGCTAATCACGTTTTTATATTTTAATTCAAAAAATTATATACATTTTTAATCTTATGCAACGTAATCCGTCGCAAACCATCAACTTTACGACGATATCCGTCGCAAAAAATAAGTAGTAAAATTAGTCCAAACCGTAAACCCTAACCCTTAACCTTATGACCGAACTTTAAAACCTTACATTCTCATCCAAGTATCACTATTTAGAAAATAGCAAATAGTCTAAACATTAATTACGGTACCACTTTTGTCTTATATATCTTTGATACATTTCCAATATAGGTACAATAAATTAATGAAAACTTTTCACTTGAAACGCATAAAAAAATTTAAAATTATAATTCTCTTAATTTGTTGTAATGATTTCAAACTTTAACATGTAACATGATTACTTTATATATTTGTCAAAATCATTAATTGAGTTTTTCTTAATACTTTGCGATGGATTCCGTCGCAAATATCGTTAGCTGCGACAGATTTCGTCGCAATAATGTAATTACTAAAAATAATTCTGACCCTAAACCTAAACCCTAACCCTTAACCGTATGCCCGACCTTTAAAACGTTACATTCATTATCCAAATATCACCATCGAATAAAGAAGATATAAATCATCTATATCATTATTTAGAAGATAACAAATAATCGAATCATTAATTATGCTGCCACTGGTGTCGTATATATCTTTGATACATTTACAATTTAGATACGGTAAATTAATTCATAATATATAATATATTTAGAACAAACATAAAATATTAATGAATTTAAATTTTATTACACACTTCGACGTATTTTGCCCGAACAACCTTAACCATAATATTGTATAATTATGACGGATCCGTCGCAGATATTCTGTCTTCATAACACTTAGAAAAAATTTGGGGAAAAAATTTGCATAATGCGTCATTTTGCGACGAAATCCGTCGCATAAACTTAATTCGTTGTTAATAATTTTTCACAATTTTTGCCTATGGATATATGCGACGAAATCCGTCGTAATTTTATTATAAGTCTGCAACGGATGCTGACTTTCCGTGCAATTTATTTCATTTAATTTTCTTTTTCTTGTATTTTATTTTGCGATGGGAAAAATACGTCGCAATTGTTTACTGTCGTAAAATCGTCTTTTTTTTATAGTGCTGTTGAACTACAATATTTTGGGTTGAATATTATAATTTGATAATATCTACTCCATTCGTTTTAATAAAATTACAATGGATGAAGCCGACAAGCGTATTTATGTATGTGTTGAGTTTGGAACAAATGTCCAATTTGTCATTGTGAGTGTGAGAAAGAGAGAAAGGCGAGGAAAAAAGAAAAAGAAATAATGCTGTGTGGGTTGATATGATATAAATTAAAGGTACTTTGATGTTTTTGTATGAAAAAAATTGATACTCGCTACGTTCCACGAAGGATGCAAACTTTGACTTACGTGCAACGACAATCAAACGTAATTTTTTCATAAATTTTTCGTGAAGCATCAATGATTGTGTAAGTTACGTATTTTAACCAAATACAGATTACGGGACGATCAGATTTGATTTGATATGAAAACGAGACTTATATTCATGCGAATAAAATAATATAAAATACGTATATGTTGTATTTTTTATGGGACGGATAGAATAAATAAAAAAAATTTATAATTTAAATAAAACGATCAAAAAATATTATAATTTAAATAAGTTAAAAATAATATTATAATTTGAATAAAATAAAAAAAATATTACTAGAATCTTGTGCATTGGACTTGTTTTTACTGTGAATTCTTTGGTAGAGCATCCTGATCCTCGCAAGACTCTCGGGGCTTTTCATCAATCAATATCCCATCCACATCAACCAACAGGTCATCAGCATATGAACATTTCTGTTCATACCAGAGTGGCTTTGCACCCCACGGTTTTCACACCCTTCTCAATGTTTTCCCCTAACCTTCATATGGTGCCCTGCACTCCAATTTTTTTGTTTTTTTTTTTCCGTATTATACTACAAACTCGTTTTCAAACACCCTGAATTTTTGTTATTCGAACAAATTTGTATCGATAGAGAGACCCATTAAAAAAGACTAAAGTTGATCGAGAATTGTTTTTAATTCTTTTATTTAAAAATTATATATAGTTCGTCATAAGATAAATTAACCAGAAATCTCAAATGCAAGTTTTTCTTACCTTTTGATCCCCATTTGGATTTGTGAACTGCATATCACGCTTTGTGAATAATAATTTTGTATATATGAACTGTAAAAATCAAAATGGGATTAAAACGTAAGAAAAACTTATATTTGGGACTTTTCAACAATTCATCCTTCGTTCCATAATAATTACAACACATCAAGTTTCATCATTATCGAGAAAAAATATGATCTGTCATTGGATCATGATCAAACATGATCTTTTTATAAATCTATCGGGATATTGAAATATACAAGTTCTAAACCTACTTTTAATATTTGATATTTTTTAACTAATCAGATGTATATTTTTTAATAAATGTTTTATAAATTTTGTTGTTAAGTGTATATTTTGGATAATTTATTATTGAGCGCAATATTTATGATTATTTTTTTATGAATTAAATATGTATATTAATTAAGATTATTGAAGAAGAGTATTATATTTATTGGGTGATTCCCAAACACAAAGAAAAGAAAAAAAAAATACTCAACATATACAACACGCAAAATTAATTCTTATCCACTACAATTTGAATTTGTCTCAACCCAACCTAAGCACGACATCACTTCACTCATCGAATTTATCCTCCTCACCTCACTCCATCTCCACCCCACCACACATCAAATATGAAAGTCGTAGGAAAGAAATATAAGAATCTCTAGACTCTCAAACACCTGCATACTGAGACCGTATGAACAGGGAGATCCTTGTACCAGGATCTTAAAACTCACAATCACCCGTAAACTGAATCCTTGATACACCAAGAAGATACGAACAACAAGTCCATAAGAATGACACCCGCAAGATGTTCGATGAAATGCCACAAAGAAACATAACCTCGGTTTAAACGGAAACAAGACGTTAGGTCAAGGAACATCATGACAGAAATCGAGGATAAAAAAATACATACTTCAATTTGTTTAGATGATTAAAAAAAATCAGACGCACTGTTTACATAACAAAGACACACTGTTTCATTCAAACAGTGCGTCCGTGTCATGTAAACAATGCGCCTGCATTAACCAAAACGAAAAATCACAAAAAATCAATAAAAAAACAAAAAATAATAACAAGATATCAGTAAAATTGAAAATATTATTATATATTACCCAACATAATTTTTCTTTTAAAAGAAAACACACTGGCGCACTGTATCATAAAGAAACAGTGTGCCTAGTATTGAAAAAAATAGCATGCAAATCACAAAAATGAATCAAATCCACCCCTAAAACTAAATTATTGTAATTCAAACAAATAGATTAGAGTCTTTAATCACTGAAAACGATCAATGATCAATGTTTCGATAATTAGGGTTTTCCAAAAGTTCGAAACCCGACATCCAATGAAAAAATCGATATCGTTACTCGAGTTCAATTCAACTCATCAATCGTGAACGCCACACTGTTTCAACAACAAAATCCAATGAAAAAAAATATGAAATTGATCAATTAGGGTTTTTTCATAAAAACCATGTAGTAAAAAATTACAATCATTTGATAAGAAAATAATTGCATGCATAAATTCAAGTGAATTGATTTAAACGTTCATTGATAAACTAAAAACGACTTAGTTTGTTTTGTTTATATTATCAAAATATGCAGACACACTGTTTATATAACATAGACGCACTATTTCATCAAACAGGGCGCCAGTGTTATTCAAACAGTGTGCTTGTTCTTTTTCTTCACAAAATCACAAAATTAAACAGATGCTTAAACACAAATTTATAACATGATATTAATAGAATTGAAAAAAATTCTTATTTATTAAACAACATGTTTTTTCCTTGTTATATATATATATATATATGTGAAAACAAGATCAAAAAGTGCAGAATTATTCAAACGTCATATTTCGTTGTATTGACACACTGTTTAACATTGTGAAGCATTGACAGTGTTCAGACGTCCTGTTTCACTGAACTGACGCACTATTTCAAACAGTACGTTTGAATAAAACAAAACAATGTGTCATTTCAAATCTAACGAATCCAAAAATTAAAACGACAAATCACAAAAAATCAACAAAAATAAAAATTTATAACATGATATCCATAAATTTATAAAAAAGAACATTTATAAAAATGGATATAAGTAATTGCATCAACTTTTCAAACCAAGAACAAAAATAATGTTTTCTGATCACATAATTAGAAGAACAATTTATCAGTTATCATCGAATCAACTTTTTTCTACACACTACATAACTAATTGATGATAAAAACATTTACAAAAATGATATAAGTAATTGCTTTTTATAGACGGTTTAACTTTTGTGCTGTAATTGGTAGCTAAATAGTTGTTTTAAACCATTGAAACATCATTTTGAGTTTTTTTTTTTTTTTAATATCATTTTGATTGTATTTTTCTTTAAAATTGTTCTCGAAACAAGATGGTTAAAGAAAAGCATTTAAAGAGATGAAAATTATCATTTTTATTATAATCCATATCATAAAGACAATATTTCATCAAGTAAAAAAAAAACAGCATAATCACTTATCATGGATGTTATAATTCATTTTTTTTTATTAGATTGATTTATTAAATATCGCAAACTTAATTCATATTATTTTAATTATAAAATGATATTTTTTGAATCTTACAGCATAACAATGATTGTATTTCACATAACAAAAGGTTTCCGGATTATAGATTATTATTATCTGGAACATTTTAGACCAAAACAGGAGTCGCCTTTTAGTCAACTGGTTTACAAGACCTTCAAATATCTGCATTTTGTTGCACCATACATCAACGATCCACCACAGAAAATCCAAGTCAGAAACATCATAGAAATGGCGACGATTACCGCAACAATGGCGTTGTTCGCAGTGGCGGGTTTGCTGGTGGCCTTGCCATGGGCAGCTGCGACGACACAGTTAAGCGACCACACAAGCTGCAGCAGCGTCAGCTTGGCGGACTCATGCGAGTCGTACCTGAACAGTAGCACGACGACGGATTCACCTCCGTCGTCGTGCTGTGTCTCCGTGAGGAGTTTGATCTCATCGTTGTGCTTTTGCAGCCTAGACGATAATTCACGCGAAGATATCACGAAGCTAGCTCCCGATTGCGGGATCACGTCCTTTTCCGCTAATTGCTCGTCATCTTCTTCAAGTTCAAGTTCAAGTTCAAGTTCAACTTCAAGTATATGTTCATTTTCCTCTCTACTTCCTAGGTTTTTATATTCTTTTGTGTTAAAGCCCCAAGTTTCGACTCAAAATTAATTGATAATTTGTGTAGTATTATCCAGGATTATAATCGTTTTGAACTATTAAATTCAAGAGTGTATTATGTTCTCAACACGGCTTCTCACACAAATGTCTCCTTTTGTACTTAGATACCCTTCGAAGTTCCGACTCAAATACCAAGATTCATAAGCTCCTATTAATTGGGGGAAAAGAGGAAATTTCTTCCCTCAAATTAGGGTAAAAAATTGAGGGGTGAGTTGAGGTTTCTGTTTAGAGTGGGGCTTGGAAGATTCAATAAATGCAGTAACTTCATCTGGCAAAAGAATTGTTGTTGTATTTTCACACTGTTCTTTTTTTAAAGATAGTCTCTCCATCATTAAAAAAAAAAAACCATGATAACTAGACATAAGGCTGCCTTCGTGAGAAACAAATAGATGGAGAGTAGAAAGAAAAGAAAGGATTTTGATGATTTGAGTGCGTTGGTTAGATTTTCAATGAAAGGGGATGAGGGGTTTGGGGAGAAAATGGGATGGAAAGTGGCAAAATATTTTCCTATCCAAAATGAGAAGAATTGGGAAGAAAATATTATTTGTTCATTTTTTTTTGTAATGTATTTGTGTATTTGATGTGAGTTTATTATCTTCTACTCTCTTCCCTCCTCTCATCTCACCTCACATCCCCTCCTCTCCCCTCCTTTCCGTTCCTCTAGCAACCCACAAACACAACCTAAAGATTAATGTAAAGGTTTAATTATGTTGTATATGACGAATTTATCCCTTGGAAAGTGAGTGAAGGAAAAACGAGAAGAAAAATGATAGTGTAGTAGGATATTGAGATACAAAATAAATAGTAATGATATAAGAGTAATTTGGGGAGAAAATGGGATGGAAAGTGGCAAAATATTTTTCTCTCCAAAATGAGAAGAATTGGGGAGAAAATATTATTTGATCATTTTCTTTTGTAATGTGTTTGTGTATTTGATGTGAGTTTATTATCTTCTATCCCCTTCCCTTCTCTCATCTCACCTCACATCCCCTCCTCTCCCCTTATCTCCGTTCCTCTCTAGCAACCCACAAACACAACCTAAAGATTAATGTAAAGGTTTAATTATGTTGTAAATGATGAATTTATCCCTTGGAAAGTGAGTGAAGGAAAAAAAATGAATAGTAATGATATAAGAGTAATATTGAAAGAAAAAATTTGACATTTATGATAATGTTGTAATTTTAATGATACAGATTTTTTTGGGATGTAAATTTAGTACAGCCCTTGATGCATCAGACTCAACAGTTCAGATTGATTCAAAAGTGATGCCAATGACACAATCTTTCAAATATCTTGGATTAATGATGAAAAAAACGAAGAAATTGATGATGACATAGTCCATCGGATCAGAGCAGGATAGCAAAAATGGAGAGAAGCTCCGACATTCTATGTGATAAGAGGACTTCTTTGAGATTAAAGGAAGTATTATTGCATGGTGTTAAGGTCAACATTATTGTATGAAAACAAAACAAATTGGAATGAAGGGGGCCGATCCTTATAAATAGGTAACCCCAGTTATTTACTGTTTCTATCATCGTGTGTAGGGATACCCCATAAAAGACTGCTACATCTTCAAGGATTGGGTACAAATACAATAGTAGGAAGACGTAATCACATTGTCCCCTAAGATGCTAGTGACGATACCTACAGAACACACTAAAGTAGCTCAAGTAGTCCCCACCAAGGAGTTGGGAATGCTAGCATAGATAGTCCTTTCTGTGCCCGGAGACGATCTCGATATACTTGACATTGGGATCTTTCTTGGCAACGGACGAATTTGCTGTGTAGCGAAAATCTCCCGTCTTTCTTTCTACAACCATAATGGAGAAGTTGTCATTCGTCTTCGAGACGTAGTCTAGTGCCTAGATGGACTTCTTGATTTCACTTAGACTTAGACTTAAACCATCTTGCATGTGCATTTCTAAGTAAAAGGGGAAGGCAACCACCCTTAGCATGAAAAGTGAAGCAAATGTTGAAACTGCTACTGAGTCTTGAAATTCAAGGTCCCAAGAGTTAATAGGGCCCAAAGGCTTGAATATAGAACCAACTATTCACTTATGCCCACAGAAGTGTAGTAGGGCGACTAAAGACTCTACCAGTTCAGGATAGTTGTAGAGTATTGGCATGCGAAGAAAAATCAAGTGAACACAATATATGTGACAAAAATGAGAATGTTGCACTGAATGTTTGATAATAAGATGCGCGAGGTAAGACTAAGATGGTTTGGTCATATCATGCATAGGGATCTAGGGGTTCTAGTTAGATGTTGCAAATCTATCCAGTTAATAGGAGGTAGACATAGTAGGGGAGCCCAAAGACGCATTATGGTGAAGTTATTAAATAAGACCTGACCTTACTCAGACTAACAAGCGACATCGTCCTTATTAGGAATGATTGAGTGATAGAATTAGAGTTATAGGATAGCTTAGTGTTGTTGTTATCTTATGATAAGGGTATGAAGTTTTATTTATTCTATTGGTTTATTTAGTTATTTGTTATTTATTTATTTATTTATTTATTTATTTATTTGTTGTTATCCTTTGTCCTTTATTTGGTTATGCATTAGTTTTTCATGTTTGTGTTTGTATTTGATTTTATGTGTCTATTTCTCTTTATAGATTAATCTAATCTTTGATGTGACTTTTAATGGTTTTAGATATGATCTTTTTTGCGAGGACATTAGGAAACAGTCTCTCTGTTATTCGTAACAGGGATAAAATTGCGTACATCTCTCGTCTATCTCAGACATTGTTCATAACGGGATATCTCGGTGGTTGTTGTTGTTCTTTTGGGATGGAATAATTGTTTTCCTTCTAATTTTGTCATGTGTCTTGACCTGTGAACAGCTTCACCGGCATCTCCATCTGCATCTCCATCAGCTCCTTCACCTTCGACAGAATCGACACCAGGTATTAATCTTGTCACAATCTTTAGTATCTCTCATTCTTTTTTATGATTTCAGATCCTTATTTTGGATTCTCTTTGTTAACAATTCTAAACTGTTTTGAACGATCTCTCATTGCAGCCAATGCAACTACAACGACTCCCGCAGATAGTGGCAGTCAGCATACTCCTCCAATAACTGCACGTAAGTGCGATTCTTCAACTCTTGCTCTTAAATTGCTCCTCTAGCAGACGATTTACTGCATTCATTGGTCAACAAGTGATTAGTTTGCTCCTTCTGATGATCATATTGGAAAACAACTACGTTCATGTACAAAATTGGACAATCGAATACTGAAATGGAAGAAACTGGGGCTCACGACAAATGTAAATGTGGGCGAAATAAAGCAGCAGAAGAACGGTGAATACTTGGGGAGAGGCTATAACAAATGATATCTACATATACCACTCGAATGTTAGTATAAACTTGCTAGAAGTCCTCAGCAGATTGCTATTTGTCGAGATACAGGACAAAGGTTCCACCATGAAAGGAGGTATTTGCTTCAAATCAATTTGTAGCAAGAAGACCTATAACTCCATGAATAATTAGGACTTGCTAAAAAATGGCACAACCATTTAGCTTTCCTGCAAGCCATATAATTTGTGGAGCACATGCACATTTTTCTGTGGAAGTCTGTAGCGCCCAACATAACAGTACAGCAGTTTTCACAATCCAGAGGCGCCGTCAAGAATCTCCTACATGATTCATAACTACATATATGTATAGTAGGGTAACCTTGTCCAATGTGGCGTTACTGAAATCAAAGTTGATTTCCTGGTGCAGAGGCTAAATCATTTCCAATAGGAGTTATAGCAGCTGTCGTCGCTGTTGTATGTGTCTTAGCAATCGCAGTGGCCATCTTCTGCCTTCTGAAAAGAAAAGCAAGGATGAAAAACACTGCCTCAGATCCTGAAAGTGGTGATGATGCAAACAGCCTCCTAAAAAACAAGGCAACGCCGACACACGCCGCCTTAGATCCTGAAAGTGGTAACCGAGACAACTTTCATCCGAACAAATTTTCTTCTGACGATGAAACAGCTTCGCTTTGAAATATTGTTTTTTCATGAATAACTAGTTAACGGTGGTTCAAGGAAAATCGAGCTCCTAACCACAGAGTCACTCCAATATGATTTGATTATCCTCAAGGAAGCAACTGAAGATTTTTCGGATAGAAACAAGATAGGCAGAGGTTCATTTGGCATAGTCTACAAGGTACGTTCATGGTCCAATAAGGAGTCCAACGCACCTGTTACCAGGTTACAGTATATCTTCCTTTCAGGGCGTATTAGCAAATGGGCAAGAAATTGCAGTAAAGAGGTTGACAACAGACTCGAAACACAATACAGAAGAATTCAAGAATGAAGTCTCTTTGGTAGCCAAGCTTCAGCACAGGAATCTAGTAAGGCTTATGGGTTTCTGCTTCGACGGAGAGGAAAAGTTGTTGGTTTTCGAGTTTGTACCCAACAAAAGCCTTGACCACTTCCTATTCGGTATGACACCATGGCACATAACATCAGTATTAAACAATCTTTCTGCTGTTTTTGCACTTCCATATTAATTAATAAGTAATGAACTTGAAAGTAAAAGTCAAGAAAGACCCAAAAGAATTTTAACAAGAGCCATCTAGGATTGGCTTGAAATATAGAAGGCTAGATAAAGATTTAACAGGAATACTGGACTGAACTTAAATGCCCTCAGAATCAACCCCTATGAAGCTTATTCCTCTTTGAAAATTTCAAACATAATATTAGCATAATTAGAGGATGAGGAAAGAAAAAGTTACATGTCACATTGGTAGCGAGATAAACAACACAAGGAATGCTAAATACGAACTTCATGAGGTTGAAGAGGTGCCTTCCTAATTTTCAGATGATTACGGGTTTTCATTGAACAAATTTTGGTTATGGAACTGCTATTGTTAGACAACATCATCATTATACATACTGCCATATGCCCAAATAAGTTGGGACTTGATAGATTAACGAGAAAAAAAAAAAATAGAAGAAGAAGTTGGGACTGATAGTTGTATCCATCTAGCATGATACTGCACTAAAAAGCCCCTCATTTTACAGAAGATCAGGAAAAAAGAAAGCAACTTGATTGGAGGAGACGGTATAACATTATCGAGGGAATCGCACGAGGATTGCTTTATCTGCATGAAGATTCAAGGCATAGAATTGTACACCGAGATCTTAAAGCAGCAAATATTCTATTGGATGCGAATATGATTCCAAAGATTTCAGATTTTGGCACAGCAAGGCTAGTCCACATAGACAAATCATGCATGGAGACATCACAAATCGCTGGAACTTTGTAAGTATTAGCTTCTCACAACATATGAGTAAAGGGCTCCCAAATAGAAGCAAATTCTATTACAACAACCAAGGTGTTCATGCGTCCCCTGTCAGGACGGGACTTGGGGAGGACGAGATATATACTATCTAATCCCAAGTTGCAAACTTGAAAAAAAAAAAAAAAAAAAACACTATTTTCAGAAATGCATAGCATACCTTTACATAATGAAATGCATTTTTTTTAAATATATTTAACGCATTTTATCTAATTTACTATGTTATTTCTCTGGTGCTCTCTTCTTACAGTGGATATATGGCTCCTGAATACGCGCTAGATGGACAATACTCTGCGAAGTCAGATGTGTACAGCTTTGGACTACTAATCTTGGAAGTCATAAGCGGCAGTAGAAGGGTGCGGAGTTCCGACCAATCAGGCATGCCTCAGGACCTGCTGACTGATGTAAGTAGGAATCTACGAGCATCCATAATTCATGTCTATGATTTTGTACGATAGGCTCCTTCATTTAAATTTATCCTGCAATATTTGAAGGCTTGGAACTGTTGGAGTGATGGTGAAGAATTGAAGTTTATGGATGAAACTTTGGCAAGTTCATACTGTTCAAGCATTGAAGTGAAGAAATGCATTCAGCTCGGTTTGTTATGTGTCCAACCAAACCCAGAAAAAAGACCAACTATGTCCTCAGTCGTGAGCATGCTCAACAACATAACTGAGCTCAGCAACATAACTACAATCATTCTACCCAAACCTCAGCAACCTATCTGTTTCAACACCCTGATAGCGGAATCAAGCTCCAACTCATCGGGAAAGTGAACTACAGCACATTCATCCGAGGTCGCAAACCCCTGATGATTGGGATTACCGAGGTCACGACCTTTGTTGTACCTTAACGATCGGAAACACAGAGCAAAACGAAATCTATTATTTGTCTTGCCCACCCACCGGACAGGTCAGACACTTGGACCTGGTTCCTAAGATTCAAGTAGCTGTAATTCTCTGGTACAAATGAAGCTTTTCAAGTGTGTTGCTACGTTGATTAAGATTGTTATTCCTGTACTCGTATGATTTCTTGTTACCCAGGTAAAAATCATTCTTAAACATGATCTTAGAATGCCGAAGATAAAAGACCCCGAATTTTTTTGTCGTACAGTAGCAGGGATCCAACTTATGAAATCAAGTGCTCGTCTACAGCCGGGACGATACATAAGGGTGATTTTAGGAATGTGGGGAACAGAATGCAAACGGGAAGTAGGTCGAAAAAGAATGGAACTGAACCGATAACTGAACTACCATAGCAGAGGGGCAACAAGGTCAAACATCACCACCCTGGTAAATAAAAAGTGCGATTCATGGCATGATTTTTGCGGCCAAAATTTTCCTCAATCATCAAGCAATGAGATCTCCACAAAAGGCGAAAGAATACAGGTACGTTGACATCAACACCATCTAGGAAATAAAACCAAACCATATTGGATATGACACACGAATCCTTTTCTTCTCAATTCACTAAGCCAGTAGGGTGCTATCTCGTCAACAAATTATATTGTCGTTTCACGCCATTAAAAATTCATCTTGCATATCTCTACTTCTTTTGATCTGACATAACCAGGTTTAATCTTCCATCAGGCCTAAAATTTCAACATCTACGACATACAGTAATACTTTTGAAGGTGGAAGTGGTATTCACACCAGTTTTACTGGTGTGATCTATTAAGCATGGGTGTGTTGAAGCACCTAGTCATGCATTTAAGCATCACTTAACCTAGATATCGGGAAAAAGTCCTTCTGTTATACATAGCAGGAATAAGTCTCCGTGCATTAAGTCCTCCCCAAATCCAGTCTTACAACAGGCATCTATCGGATTTTGTTGTAGATAAGATTGGACCATTTCTCCTTAATCCACATTTTGTAAAGATAACAAACCGCCACACAACACATGCCAAATTTTCATTCCAATTGTTTCTATTTCACGTAACGAACCCACACACAACATCGAGACTCACAATTCTTCATCACTAGTGTAGTGTTTGGATTCCGTGTATGGAATGTATCATTATAATGAAGGGGTAATTGTAATGGAAGTATTTGGTTGGTAGAATTGGGATGGAATGTTTTTTTTTTTTTTTTCCTTATAATTTTTTGATGATAATGGAGTTAACAAAAACAATCATAATTAACATCCTAAATGCCGTCAAAAGAAAACCTTTATGTTATATTTATAATTCAAATTAATTTTATAATATCAATTAACTATAATTAGGGTTAATAATTGTTTTGAACCATAATGAGTGAATCCATCTTGTGGAAGTGGGAATCGAAAGAGGTGTTTGAGGTGGAATTGCTTTCCGGAGGGGATAGCCCATTCCGTTAGAATGAGGTAACCAAACACATTTTTCTTTCGTTCCGATCGAATGGGGACTTTTCCATTGCATTTCCATTCCATCTAACCGAACACCACCTAAATGCCACCACAGACAATCAAGCTTTTTAACAAAAACACGATCTAAGCAACAGACAATAAACCTTAAACAGCGAACCCTGAACAGCGAATTCGAAGCACGAATCGATCGAGAGCAAAATGAAAAACAGCGAAGGCAGAAATCGGATAAACCAGATAGTCACTTACAGTGGAGAAAGCAGATGAAAAATGATGGAGATTGCGGAGATCAAACCAGGCGATGTTGGCGTCCGAGAGCTGCGGCGGATGTGGTGGCGCAGCCATTGCCGGAGAACGTAAATCGATCCCTCAGGATATCACAGCATTCGCATTCGATTATGTAAGATATAGAAATAGATTTGTACTCGACCCAACATCATGATGGGTTTGAATCATATATATTAAATGATTAAAAAATTTTAAAAATAAAAATAATTTAAAAAAAAATTCTTATCATTTTATGTGTTATAATAATATATAATTTATAAAACAGCTCGCAGCAAACTCCTTTTTTCCTATTTAAAATGGAAAAATGATCAAACTTATAATTCACTAACTTTCCTTTCATATCTTACAATAAAACTCAGCTAATTGTACAAATCTATTAGCGAACAATAGAAATTTTTTCCTAACCTAAAAGAAATTTTTTATTCCCTCCATCCGATAACTTATAAAATATTATTCTTTTTTTATTATTCAACACGTAATTTAAAAAGGTTAGATACTTTGTTAAACAACACAAATTTTCTTTATATTTTTCAACACATAATTTGGGAGAATTCATTACTCTGCTAAACATGTAATACCCCAAGAAAATGCTTAAATGATTAGATAGTATTATCTATATAAACAAAATGCAATTTCGCTATACGGCTAACCCGGACCCCTTGTCCATAGATCCAATACGCGGTCGTAGGGTTGCTCTGATATCATTATGTAACTCCTCAAGAACCACTTTTCAGGCTAATAACCGGTCTCAGAAATCAACACTAATCCTTTTAGTGCACTTTGACCTCACTCGCGCACGCCCCGACAAACTTCCCAAGATGTCACCCATCCTAGCATTACTCCGTAGTTAAGCGTGCTTAACGTGCAATAACGGTAGGATGGGTGACTTCTTGAGAAGTT
>JAOVYX010020644.1:0-16772 GCA_035668315.1 Drosera spatulata | reverse complement strand
AAGCAACCGATGGTGATCAAAATGGATCCTAAAATTGCTTCATGAAGGCTGATATCAACCACATTAGCTGCTGCGCTCCCCGTGCTACCTCTTGTCCAGAACAACTTGAGGGCAGGGCCTGTCACCAAAGTCATGATCATGGCTCCTGCAACTGTCGCCATGGTTCCAAAAATCTTAGCCTGACTCCGTCGACTTGTGATGTTTACTCTTTCCATCCTGTCGTCAAGATATGGATTGATCGGAATGAGTTTTGAACTAGCTCACTTGAGGTAAGGTTGGAAACTTGTTTATTTATTTATTCACTTGCCTTAAGATCCAAGCCATTATGAAGGTTATGGCTGGAAGCACGTTGACCATCGTTGCAACAAATGTTGCCGTTGTGTGCTTCATCCCCAGATAGTATAAGTTTTGGTCGATAACTGGCCTGGCACGAGCGACATGTCAATGGTTAGTAAGTTATAGCTGCAGCAACGTTACTGTTGCCGGTTTCGGCAAATTGCAGCGCGCAAGGAGCTCAGCTAACAATTTCATAGCTTGCAAGAAGAAAGCATAAACATGGACAGGAAAGCTTAGGTGGGTTCAGTGCTTACTCTAACAAGCCAAGGAGTAATACTTTGAAGAAAATAGCTGGAGTCATCTTCGGCCGAATTTTCCTGCATCATTCCAAAGTTCATGGCGCAGAACATCAGAATCTAGGGGGAGGAGTGAGAAACGAGCTAGAAGAATGAAATGGAGAGAAAGTGTTTATACTTGTCGAAGATGAGAGCCAAAGGTGCCGTGACGATGGTGGCAGCAGCATGGCGATATACCACAAGGACATAGTTGCTCATGCCTTGGTTGAGCGCGACCTTGGAGAGTATGTCCATGCCGGCTAGCCCGAATTGCATGAACATAACTGCAAGGAAAGGCTTTGCGCGGTGAAAGATCAAGCTGAAATCCATTTCTGATGCTCGATCGATCTCTTATGCTCACTAAAGCCTTCTTCGGTTGTGTAGTTGATTGTGGAAATGTGCTCGCCTTATATAGTTGCTAATGATGTCACTTTATTCAGGCCCCTATCCTTTACCCCAATGAGAATTGTTATACGAGTTTTTGGTCTATCGACTAACCAACTTTACGATAACAAATTCCATACCCACAAAAACTTTACGAAAACAATGCTTTCGATTATCGTAAATTGTTTTCACGGTCATGGGTTGTATGGATTCCCTACTGATGGATATCATATTGAAGAATCATTTCTATCGGGATATCGCTCTTTCATTGGAAAAATGCTTATACACATGATATACTATGGTCAATTTGAGTCACTTTGAGTCAAGTGACTCAAATGAAACTTGAATTTGTTGAGAGAAACTTGAAATTAACATGATGTTGGATTTGAGGGTGATGTGATCCATTTAATTTGCTTGCCGATAATTCACGTTATAGTAAACCGTAATCAGAGTTCAAAGTATAATGGAAAGAACTCATATCTGTATGGGATAGTTAGGCACTCTGAACTATTTCCTCCATCCCAATCAAATTACAACGGGTTGATCCGTCATGTATATTTATGTGTGTGTTTAATTTAGAAGGAATGACTAATTTATCCTTGTGAGTAAACGAGAGAGAAAAAGTGATGAAAAAAGAAAGTAGAAATGTGATGGATGGATTGATGTGATATAAAATAAAAATAATTTGATATTTTTATATAAAAAAAATTGATAAATAAGAAAAGATTGTAATTTGAATGGAACGATAAAAAAAATTATAATTTAAATAAAACAAAGAAAATATAAAATGATTTTACTCGCGGTTATTAGGAAGATTTTCTTTGCATTTAAATCATATTCTTGTATGTATGTTTAGCTTTCTTCGATAATTGCACCTAAGAAAACAGTAGATTCCATCACCTAAGATATCTATAATTGGTGAAGAGCATAAATGACAAGATCCCTGTTTCTTCTAGGCATAAGATTATCAATGTCTAAAATTAGAAAGAAATGGTGATGGTGATGTACTGATGTATGAAAGCAAAAAATCTGCAGCAAGTTCATTTTCCTGCAAAAGGACGACTAGGATTACAAGAGCTTGAGCGTTTTAACCAAATAACAGAACTCACGAAATGGTTAAATTTTACGGAAAGGTCAGATAACAGAGACTAATTCGTCATCTTATTCTCAAATACTTATATTATTGTTTTTATATGCGATGAAAATATCTCATTATATAATTATAATAGATCAGAACGACAAATCTATTTCTCGTTATCCTTGTCTTGGGAGCTCAAGGTTAAGAATGACGTGATGTTGGAGCAGTCGGCAAAACACATAACAATTTGGTTACACTTTTTCGTATTAGCAATAAAACATTGAAAACAAACTGAAAAGGAATTGCGTGGGTGCCCTAGAAAATGGCGTGTGCCAATGCGGCTGAACCCAAGTTATCAGTGTTTGATGGTGCTGCAGCTGGTAAATTTTATGTGTGTTTTCCATGTGGTATGCACAGCTTCACTGTCACGTTCATCGTATTCATGTCTGAGGATAATTTTTTTTTCTTTTTTCTTTTTTTTGATAAACATGTCTGAGCATAATCAATTACATGTTTCACCATGTAACGTTGAGTTGATATAACCATCTTACGAAGAATAAGGATGAGTTGGTCCTTTAAAACTCATTCGTTGGATTCTTTTTGAAATTATATAATTATTATCAGAACTCATAGTTCGTTGTTATACGTTATAGGTTTCAATTTATGCTAAGGTGCCCCCTTTAATTGAATGTGACGGAATTTCCCATGATTGATCATCTTGTTTTTTTGTATATCTTTCGTGCACCTGAGGCTGAGGACCTAGCTTTATGCTCTATATGTGCAAGCCAGTTCAAGGTGTTACACATATTAAAGTGATTCTTATCTTGATTGCCTTTTTTTCTTGGCTAGCTAGAACTCCATCTCAACATAGAATGAAGCCAAACTTATATTTTTTTTCATTTCAATAATGCGATGAATCATATTAAACAACAATATTTCGATATTGTTTCAGTTTTCTTTCCACTTTTTTCTTATAGAAAAGGTTTCTACATTGGCCGCATCTTATAAAATGTATTCGTGTAATAAAGTTATTCCATTTCCTTTCTTTCAAGTCAGACGTCAATGGATTGTTTCTTGTTATTCCGTCTTAGAAGGTTACGGGAAAGAGTAAAATAGAGCGTTACTGTCAATTCTTTGTTCTACAATTGTTTGAATCTATCATTTGTGGGCTGAATTTAGGATTTTCCTTGATAAAAAGTTACTTTAGAGCTAACTAGACATTCTATATCATATTCCACTATATATTTGCACATAGCATTGTTGTCTGGTGGCTTTGCCTTTTTAATCAAGCATAATGACGTACTCAAATTACTCCACTCAGGTTTGCTTTGTGTCATAATATTGCGCGTACGTGTCCGTTATTATATGATCGGAAAAAATGATTAGTGCCCATAATTCAGGAATTATATGTATGACCGACGTATGTCTATTTGTCTAAGGTTTGTGTAAGTTGATTACACCACACCGACTCTGATGGTCCAAAAGTAAGACTCTGATGATATGATCGAAAAAAAGATTGTTTATCATGAAATTGATCATATATATTTCTTGACATATTAAATCTCGTGGTTGAATCAAGAAAAGGAAACGATGGAAACAAAAAAGAGAGTAACTTTTCTGTTCGCTTTGCATCTTATAAAGAAAAACATGTCGAAGTATCATATATGCCGCTATCCGACAAAAGACAAACCTTAAGAGATTACATCAGTTCGCGGTATCCCCTTCGATATTTTAATGTTTCTTTTCGGTTTTGGTTGTTTTATAGGGTGATTAAAGATGAATAGAACTTTAGATATTGCTCATTTATAATATATATCCTGACCATATATTCCCAATGGAATAAATACTTTGTTGGCACCTGAAACATATGTTTAGAGGAATCCTCCTTTATATAGATAAGAAAGATGGTGTTGCCATACCAAATACAATCCCAAATCCACCTTTTTTTTTTTTTGCAAGCAAGTATTCTCTTTATATTTGGAGTGTTGTAGCCATGACTAATTAACTCAATGGGTTTGAGATATGATATTCCACAAAAATGATGTATCAGATGCTTAGCATGTGTCTTATTGACACAAGGATGCAATGGTTTGTCACGACAAGAAAAGGCGATTGTCACCCTAGCATTAGTATTTACTCATTATCGACACAACCATCAGAGCCCATGTCTTGCATATATTATATAACAGATTTACTTGAAACATGAGTTTTATAAAGAAGGATTCAAATGAATGATAACCACCATATACTTACGCTCATCATTTGCTCGGGCATATACTGATTTAAGAATCAGAAAGGAACAAATGGACTAATGCGTGTTTGCAAGTCTTGGCGTAAGCTGAAGATCCCCTGCATAACTAGTCGGTATTTCAAAATGACCACACGATCCAATCTCTATGCTTCACATTATTGTCCGAACCATGAATTATCACGGAGACAACGAAATCCACCCAAAAGAAAAGCGACGAGGATGATTCAACGAAATTCTCTACTTTGTAGTTGCGCCATTCAAAATGACTTGGGGATCTTCATATTGGCATGCATGCATATACATACAAGACAAGTTCTAAAAAGAAGTTGAAGATGAAGCTGTTACGTCCATCATATTCATTATCTGAATATTTTCCTTTTTCTTTTGAATGATCGTGAAACAACATCTGCAGATATTCAGAAAGTTCAAGAATATAAAAGAGCTTAAGGATATTGCACCCCTTTTTTCTAATTTGTTTGTTTCTGGTAATTTCTTTTCTTATTAAACAATAAATGACAATAGGTTAAGAGCTAATATGAATTTTCCATCATTGTATCTGAGCTACAATTTCACAACAGAATTCACTAAAGGGAAATACTAACTGAATTGAAGCCAAAACGAAGATTTCCCCTAACTAACCTCATCACGCATGCAGTAAGCGTGTTGATTGCAAAATGGTTCATCTTGCAAGCCTATCCCCCTCAAATATCAGGACCGGCTCACGAACCACAGCAAGCAGATTTGTGATGAGCTTTAACTGAAGCAGAGTCTGTCGCATTGATCTTGATAGTTGTAGGCTGCATAATTGAACAGATTTGTCAATGTTACAAGTTCAGCAACACCAGATGATGCTTATTTCATCTACACCGTTCTTTACTCAATTTATTAGGTGCCACTAATTTCAGAGCTAAAAAAGCACAAAGGAATGCGACAGAGACATTTTGGTCAACAATAAACATCAGATTTACAAATCCATGCAGATATTTACGGTAGTGGACCAAGGGTGAGTTGCTTCCAGCCGAGACGAATTGCAAGAAATTCATCATACAACTAAACCAAAATGGCGACTGTTAAAGTCTGAACCTGAGAAAAACTTAACAATCCAAATTCTGTCGAGGCCGCCCCTCGACAGTTTTTTTTCCCTTCTTTTCTTTGGCAAGACTGCAGGGTGCGCATATGCATTGAGGAGCAACGCATTGCCAGACTAGATTTTGAGTTAAAAAAGCATAGTGGCTTAGCAGTCTATAATTACCTCAGTTTTGTAGTCGGAGTGTGCAAGTCTCTGTTTAATATCTGTAATATCCCAAATTTTTTTTCCGATTTAAAAATATATAATGGTTATAAAATATACGTACGGTACATGTACAATGAACGTTACATCGTTAAATTTATTGAGCGTTTGAGATATAGATTTAAGTTTAAAAATTTGAGATAACTGAACGAAACATGATTATGAAATATTTGGGATAAATAAATCGACAACGATTAATTATCGAGAGACGTTATGATCGCACGAATAAATATAACGAACGAATAAACTACGTTATAAT
Organism: Drosera spatulata; assembly: GCA_035668315.1. NCBI lineage: Eukaryota > Viridiplantae > Streptophyta > Magnoliopsida > Caryophyllales > Droseraceae > Drosera > Drosera spatulata. The sequence goes on along the minus strand of JAOVYX010020644.1, from coordinate 10,898 downwards.
ATTATAACGTAACGGATGACGATTTATCGAATAAATAAATGAAATGATAACGTTATAACACGCGAATAAAACTAACGAATAAATAACGTTAACGTTATGTTAAAAAATAAAGTTATAACGTCAAGAATATTGCGCGTTAGGGGTAACGGTTTTAATCCCAGAAAGTTTATATTATTAAATGGAATATGATATTAATATTTTTGGTACAATTAAATCCACACGAATTAATTAACGGAAGATCAATATTATAAACCTGAGATAAATATAGACTGACGAAAATATAATGAGAAATCGACCAAAACTATTCTTTCCTATTCACTTTCTTCTTCCACGCCAACCTCCTTTCCTATTCACTTCTCCCTTTCCTCACCAACTCCACCAACACGCGCACCACCAACCCGCCACCACGCACCCTCACCAACATCACCTAACCACCATGCCATCACCACCTATATCACCTCTCCTCTTCTTCAACACCAACATCACCATCTGAGCAGCTTCTTCTTCTTCTTCGCGCCGCCTCGCCGATCCGCCATCACCACCAAACACACTACACGACGCCACCATCAACCTCCGTCATCATCATCACCTTCTTCACGCAACCACCACCTTCACGTCGCCTTTACCATCATCAACACCACACCACCAAACCGCCACCAACGAGTCGCGTCATCGCCACTGTCACCCACCAACCACCACAAAAAAGCCTCGTCGTCACTTCTGGAGACCTCCAACGACCACCAGGAGTCCCCTCGAGACGAGCAACAATGACCATGCAGTCCTCATGAAGTTCCTTGAAGCGTGGACGAGAAAATCAAAACATAACAAAGTTCCGACGAAACCAACGTCTCCGATGACATTCTTCAGCCATAACCACATCTAAAGAGGTAGTTTCGGGTGGACAGCGAAGGGAATGAGGCTCGGGTGTCTTGGATTTCAAGATTTGGACGTAAACGAACCTTAAAATACCTTAACAAGTTTTTTCGGCCAACTTCCGGCCAAAGCCCAACGAGCAGCGGTGAAAAAGTGTGGTAGAGCAAACGAAATACTTTGATGTCATCGGGTGTAATGGGTGTTGGAGTTAGGACGTAAACAAGCCTATAAAATGCCTTACTGACGCCTTCCGGCGACAATCCGGCCACTTTTTCGGTCACCGGCAGTGACGATGACGTGGGCGGAATAGTAACAAAGGTTGGACAGCGGAGCGGTGACCTTGGGTACCGAAGGTTCTAAGGTTTCTAAAAGTTTCTTTAACCCTAAGTAAAACTAGGGTTAAGCACGCTTCAAAGGTAACTAACCCCTCTTGATCCTTTTCGCGCTTAATATTTCATCAATATGATGTGTTATGATGATTATGAGGAAAAGGGTACCGCCAGAAGGGTGATGATATACTTGTTTGCTTGATTGATGCGTTGAGACGATAACGGAACTAGGGTTTCGATAATATATGCATGGGTGTATGCATTAGGACTATCTAATGCTAATAATGATTCTAAAATGTCATGAATGCACTTCTTTGAATATGTGTATGCTTAATATGATTCTAACGCACTTCTTTCGATGAGGTCATATAGTGAGTCCTTCGGGATCGAGTTCTTTGGCTCTAAAAGCGTTAAATCTAACTAGTAACAGATTGGGTCAGACGTTAAATCTAACTAGTAACAGATTGGCTCTAAGTAGACATGATTGGGTCAGACGTTAAATCTAACTAGTAACAGATCAAGTGTGGTTCTCTTTGTATGCGCAGCGACAAGAAGTCGCGGGCCAAAACATCGGTCGATTGGGTGTAAGGCTGTCCTCTGCAGGGGAACCTTTGACGTGTAAGTGAGGGTTTAGCAAATCGAAGTACACGTAAGAAACCTAGTGGTTTTGGGCCGTGAACCCAAACCATGCGTAGTATTTATGAAAAGTAGAAACATTTTCACAAAAGACAACAAGTTTTCAAATGATTTCGGTGGATGATACGTGACTGAGAATTTGGTCCAGATCAGTGTCTATATCTAAAAAATCTCTCATCTTTTGTCCTAATTTGAGTTCTATCCTTCATGTTGAGACATGGACTTGCAATGATTAAGAAAGTGAAAAGAATATAAAAGAGAACAATGACGTTTATGTTTTTAATATGTGTAGGGTTTGATACAACGTCCATATTTTCCTATTATTAGAAAATGTTTTACAGGGACTCACCGATCGTCGTAGTCGGGGGAGTACCCTGTAAATCGAATACATAGACTTTGGTTGCTGAACTTTTAACTCACGGTTATGTGTTTTATTTGCAGATCCATCACAAGAACATGCCGAAACGATAAAGTGAGATTTTATGCATATAGTTATTTATCTCACTGTTCGATATGTAATAAATGCTCGTTGAGAATCACTTGTAGACGACACAATATTGTATTGTAATCGGGATTGCATATTATCATCTGGAACTATAATTTGTGTTGATTAGGTGGCTTTCCTTAGTTTCTATACATACAAACCCGTTTGGGTTGATTGATCTTGTCATGGACTGAGTGTATGACGACATAACGTCACGTGGCATGCCGGATTTCAGGACGTTACAATATCTCTAGCTATTGAAGAGAATACCTCTTTGACGTTCAAGTTAGTCATGGTACTCTGTAAAATACTGCATGATCAGCATCCAGAACAGTAGTTATTTGATTTCCTTTAAATTAAAGTACCAAGGCCATACAAGTTCACTTACTGTTTCAAAGAACTTGATCCCGTACTCGTCAGGGAGGGCTTGTCCCCTTGATGTAGGAACCGCCTACCCAAAAATAAATAAATAAATAAAATCGTAAACTTGTAAATTTCAGAAAGTTGGATTAATAGAATATAACAGGGGATTTGTGAACATATCCTCTTTCATCCATGTCCGTCTTGTTGCCTATAAGAACCTTGTTGACATTATCTAAAGCATGCTGCTCGATACTAAGCATCCAATTCCTTATATCTAAGAAAGAAGAAATAAATTAAGATGGTGCAGTTCATGTTTTATTAGTCATAGTAACAGAATAGCAGAAGTTTTATTAAGAACTTGGAACAAGGGAAAGATGAATCTTAAATGATACTGGCAGGACAGTAAAACACACCACGCTGTCGGAAGGAATTATATTCGATGAGATTGCTATAGAGAAGCAACCAGACTACATCTTTAACCTTAACTCACAAGCTCAAATTGATCAATTACAGAGTAAAGTAGTTATTGTTGAATGATGACTCGTCTGTTACGTCATACACCAGCAAAATACCCATTGCTTCACGGTAGTAAGGTGCAATATAAACAAGTACATTATCATTCTCTCAACTCTCAAGGTGTTCCAAATATCCAACTTGGCACTATAATGAAAAAAACATGCATAGAGTAAGGAATCAAGACCCTGACGCAAGTTTCCCTGGTGCTTTTCTTTCGAGTTCAAAACTCCAGCAATAGAGTCGAGCAGCATGAATCCGACCACTCAAACACGATGTTATGCTTACCATTTGTGATCGTTCGGAACCTCTCTTGCTCAGCAGTATCCTATATTTGTACTTTGATTCTTTTTCCACCCAGCTCTTGTTACGAACGGGTCTGTTAATTACAACACAAACAATAACAAGTACGCAAAACAAATAAGATAAAGATTTTTACGTGGAAACCCTTACGAGGAAAAACCACGGGCGGTTGTCGACGACGAAGAATTCACTAGTCAAATAAGGAAATACAAAAGCAGCAATACGAATACAAAGAACTCGTAACAAGTAACTAAACACCTTCACTCTAATGTGTTTAAGGTGTTTATAAAAAACACCACAAGCTCTCTTTCCTCCCTTTGCTTCTCCTTTCTTTGCCTGCCTCCTTCTACTCTCCTCTGCTTCTTCTTATATACGCCAAAAACAAACACGGAAGAAACACGGACCAAATCCACGGGAGGAAACACGTTGAAGGTCTCCGCGGGAATGGAGAAGGCCACGCGGATGACGGAAGTGATTTGAGGCATCATCATCAACAAATCTCCACTTTAACTCGAATCAATTTCATTGTCGTCGAGCAACCTCTACCTAGGCTTCAAACGAGCCTATCTGCCCTCCACTCCTAAGAGTTTTAGACAATGACGAAACTTCGAAACAGAAACAGGTTTCGTCAATATATCTGCTGGATTATCTGCAGTAGTAGTCTTGATCATCTTGATATCTTTAACATCCCGTACGAAATAATAACGGATGTCAATGTGCTTAATCCTCTCATGATGCATCTGGTCACGGGTCAAATGAATGGCTGATGAACTGTCACAGTGAACCGCTGTATTGTTTTGCTTCAAACCTAAGTCAGAAGTCAGATTTCTCAGCTAAATCGCTTCCTTCACAGCTGACGCAATAGCCATGAACTCTGCCTCTGTGGTGGTCAAGGCTACAGTATCCTACAAAGTTGTCTTCCAAGAAACTGGCCCACTATAGAAAGTAAATACATACCCTGTAAGTGACCTTCGACGATCCAGATCTCCAGCATAATCTGAATCTGAGAACCCTTCAACATTGTTGCTGCCTCCACCTCGCCTTGTATCGTATACGAGGCTCAATTTTGATGAATCTTTAAGATACCTAAGGATCCATTTCACAGCCTGTCAGTGACCTCTTGCAGGTCTGCCCATATAACGACTGAAAACTGACACTACTTGTGACAAATCAGGTCGAGTGCATACCATAGCGTACATCAGGGATCCAACTGCACTCGCATATGATACTGAGGCCATACTCCTCACCTCGTCTTGAGTCTACGGTGAGAGCCTCAAGGATAGCTTGAAGTGCGCTGCTAAGGGAGTAGAAACGGGTTTGGCATCTTTCATGCCAAATCGGTCTAGAACCTTCTCAATATACTTCTTCTGTCTCAAGGTCAAGACTCCACGCTTCCTATCCCTCTCGATCTCCATGTCCAAAATCTTCTTTACTGGGCCGAGATCCTTCATATCGAACTCACTACTGAGTTGCGTCTTCAACCTGTCAATAGTCCCCTTGTCTTTATCAGCGATCAACATATCATCTACATAGAGCAAAAGAAATACCTGACTCCCATCAGGTTGTTGCTGATGATACACACTAATCGTACGGGTTTTGTGTGTATCCAATGCTTGCCATAAAGGTGTCAAACCTGTGATATCATTGTCGGGACAACTATTTCAATCCGTACAATGATTCTTCAGAAGACAGACTCGATCTTCCATTCCTGACAATGAAAAACCCTCTGGTTGGCGCATATAGATCTCCTCTTCTAGCTCACCATGCAAGAATGCCGTCTTTACATCCATTTGTTCAAGTTCAAGATCGAACTTAGCAACCAAAACTAGAAGAACTCGAATAGAAGTATATCTAACTACAGGAGAAATAACTTCAGTATAGTCAATACCTTCATTCTGAGTGAAACCCTTAGCCATCAATGTGGCTTGAATCTCACATCATTGTCATCGCCTGCTTCCTTCTTTTTGAACACCCATTTGTATCATCGCCATCATCTGGCCTTGATCTGGTACTAGTGGTTCCACTCCTGGATCTTCTGCTTCTTGAACTTACTGCAAAGCATCAGTGGGAATGTTGGGATCTAAGGAGTCCCCATCCTGATGCTCCACCTCAAATGTTGATCTCTCGACTGCTCGTGTCTGCTCTACCTGTTACTGAATGCTCCCTTGTTGTCCAACTTTCTTGGCTAACATTGACGCTTCGTCAAATGTGACATCTCTGCTGATGATGATTCCGGGTGATGATGGATCAATGGAGTACAATCTGTATCCCTTCACACCTGGTTGGTATCCAAGAAAGATGGTCTTCTTGGCCCTAGGTTGCAACTTCCCTTCGCTAACATAATAGTATGCAGGACAATCGATAACACGAAGGTTGGAATAATCTGCAGGCTTATCAGATCAAGCCTCATAAGGTGTCTTCATGGATAACGCTGAGGAGGGTGACCTGTTTAGCAGATAGCAGGCCGTCATAACTGCTTCACCCCAAAACCTGTCCTTCAGCCCTGCTCCAATCATCATGCCCAAGCAGCATATGCCACATCTTCATCTCAAAACTAGCCTCATCATCACGAACGGACAATGAATTTGCAACAGCTGCAACTCCATCCTGCGTCGCGCCGATCAAATAGTACAATCCAGCACGAAGTCGAGCCTTTATAGTTACCATACAGTTCCCTTTAACCTCCATGTCCCCATCCTGAGAATGATAGGAACATCCTTCAGGATCAAGGGAATCCAAAGAGATAAGATTCCACCTCACAGTTGGAACATATCAAACATCTTTCAATGTTCGCACAACAGCATCCCACATCCGTATATGAACATCTCCCACACCAAAAATCTTATAGGCAGCATTGTTGCCCATAAGGATTACACCGCCATTGGACTCAGTAAATGTGGCGAACCACTCCCGATGTGGACAAATGTGAAAGATACAACCGGAATCCATTATCCACTTTGAAGTAGATGTTACCAAGGACTCCACGACGGATGTAAGAACGGTCGAGACTGTCTGGATCTCGACAATACCAGCGATTGGGGTTTCCTCCTTCTTTTGCTTGTTCTTCTATTTAGGACAATCGTTCCTCCAATGTCCCTTCTGATGACAGTAGTGACAAGAGTCGAATTTCTTCGAGCTTTTACTCTTCGATCGGCCTCTGAACTTATCCCTTATCTTCGATCCTGACTCCCTCTGATGAACAGCGCATCACCAGAGCTTGAGGTCCTGAACAATTCTGAGAGGTGGTGTCTCAGCTGACTACTGATCAAAGACGTTTTAACGTCTTCCAGTGACAAAGAATCCCAACTATGGAGCATAGTAGTCACAAAGGCCTCATAACTAGTAGGGAGAAAACACAACAGAATGACCATCGCTTCTTTATTGTTGATGATGACTCCAACATTTTTCAGACCAACAAGGATAGTCTAAAACTCCGTCAAGTGCTTTTCTAGTGAGGTAGTGGATTCCTTCATTTTCAAAGAATGGAGACGCTGTCTCATGTACAAACGAGAAGCAACAAATTTGCTCATGTATAAGCTGGACACCTTATCCCAAAGTGCCTTGGAAGACTTTTCCTCCACAACGTTTTGAAGAACGTCGTCAGAAAGATGCAACTGTAAAACCGTACGTGCCTTCTTATTCATCTGTATCTTATCTTCGTCTTTTATTTCTGTCGGTAATTTATCAACCCCTTCCAGAACCTCTTCGATTCCTTCTTGGGTTAATAACGCAACGACGTTTACTCTCCAAAGTTCAAAATTGTTTGTGCCATCGAATTTTTCCATATCAAATTTCATAGGCTCCATCACACTAATTTTTTTTCCCGAAAACACTGTTCACATCGGAAACACTGTGTAAACAGTGTCTCTATTCGTACATGTTCACTGCGCTGTTCAAGCACACTGTTCATCCGAGGGGAAAAAATTATTTTTGTGAAAAAAATGCAAAAAACTTACCCGCAAAAATCTAACTTAAATCTCAAGCTTAACAACGTTCGTTCCTAAACTTACGTGGGTGAACCCGGTGTAGGAAATAAGGATTGAAACGTTCCAAACTCTGATACCAGTTTATTACGAATGGGTCTGCTAATTACAACACAAACAATAACAAATGCGCAAAATAAACGAGACAAATATTTTTACGTGGAAACCCTTGCGGGAAAAACCACGGGCGGTCGCCGACGACGAAGAATTCACTAATAAAATGAGAAAATATAAAAGGAGCAATACGAATACAAAGAACTCGTAACAAGTAAATAAATATCCTCACTCTAATGTGTTTAAGATATTTATAAAAAACACCACAAGCTCTCTTTCCTCCCTTTGCTTCTCCTTTCTCTGCCTGCCTCCTTCTGCTCCTTCTTATATACGCCAAAAACAAACACAGATCAAATCCGCGGAAGGAAACACGCTGAAGGTCCACGCAGGAATAAAGAAGACCACGCGGAGAAGAAGATCACGCGAATGACGGAAGTGATTTGAGACATCATCATCAACAGCTCTCAGGTCCTTATTTTGAAATCTATGCTGTGAAGGGTATCACAGTTACGATTTTTTCCCCACAAAATCAATTTGATCGTATCCAGGAGCACTTAACATTCAGATCACTTACCCAATGGTTGTTGTGTGAATTGTAGTGAACGAAGAGTCCGAGAACCTCAACAAAGGGAAACTCTTTCCCACACGTAGTAACAAAAGGAGAAATAATTAGTAATGACTGGGACATTGTAAATCCGAACACGACTTTTCTGCAATCAGGACTGCTAACAACGACCTCAACCGGCTTGTGACCATTCTGGGTTAATAGTCATAAGCGTATAACACGCAAAAAAACAAAGAAAACAAACCAAGCACGAACAAGTCATAGACCTTTTATCTGCAATCCTTAAGTTAGTGAGCAATTAATAAACAAGTAATAACCACCATTGCAGCAATATCCGCTAATAACATTTTCACAACCAGAGTTTACAACGGTAAAGTGTTGGTGCTTAGAAGCACTTCCTCCGTGATTCATATAAACACTCACCATATTTGATTACCTGATGAATAGAAGGAACAAATATAAATAAAAAATAAAAAATCAATGATAAAGATTTATTTGATACACGGAAAAAAAATGCTTTTGAAGTACAGAAATTATTCCGATTTTACAGTCCCAAGTAATCAAGTTAACATGCAATATGAAAAGTTAGGGTCGCCATCAGTCAGTGACTGTTTGTAACGTTTCTCTTTTACGTGATCTCTTGCACGACCAACTCAAGAACATTAATCATACCATATGAAACAATGCCACGATTTTTCTCTGCCAAAAAGGAAATAGTCAGTGATAGATCAATCAAGAAACGAATACAGAGTGATCATGAGAGTACCGCTGTCACCGATCAAGAGGAGTTTGACGAGATAATCGTAATCCGCTCGAGCTCGACCCAGTTGAGTTACCAGTTTCTGCAATCTCGACTGTGATTTTTTATCCGCTGTGATCAAATCTGGTTGTTTTTCAACTTCGAAACCTTAACCCCAAAACCTTGGAAAACTGCAACTGGTTCGTGTGTTTAGGTAGACGGAAAAGGTTTTGGACCTGTTTGCTTTCTCAACAAGTATTTTGCTTACAGCTTTTTACTCCCTTCCTCCTTCATTAAATATAATTTTTGTTTTTTTATATATTTTACAATAATTATAATATATTTTATTTAAAAAGTTTTTATCCACAAGAAACCCATTATCTTCAATAAACCCTATTATCATTAAAAAAAATATTCTATTTTATATCAAATTTTACAAAAATTCAATACACATATAGTCCGTATTGGTCAATTTGTGATATTTATTTTGGGACGAAGAGAGTACTAGATTTAACTGTTTGGTGTATTTTTTATGATCTTTTTTAAATTAAAAAGCAACTTTTGAAAAGAAGGTTGAGATTGTTTTTCTATTTTAAATTTTTTTGGGGGTTTTTAAGAAGAATAAGCAAACGCGCTCATAGTCATGTTATTTGTGTGTCAGTGTAAGAGCACTTGCATTAGATTATGTAGAATAAAGATTCCGTAAAAGAAAAAAAAAAAAACAGATTGATGATGTGATTAAAAAGTGAGTTAAAACCTTCTTTTGATTAAAAAGAAAGAGAGTCAAAAGACGTTAAAAGATGTTGAAAGATATGTTGAAATGTGCGTTAAATTATAAAAATTATAATAAAAAATAAAAAAATTCGTTAAAATTATCGTGTTATTATTATTATATTCTATATTTTTTATATGTCAATTACTATAACATTATCTACATAAAATGTGAAAAGAAGATGGACAAATTTTAGATATTATGATGCAAGTGCTCTAAATGGGAAACTCACCAGCGACTAGGCTAAGGTCCAGTTTATCGTGGATTTTAAGCCCATTTTGATGAAATGGACCTAAAAGCCCAGTTTCTCAGTCAACTGTGGGTGTTGTGGCATGTGTCAAGGCTGAGCTTTTTAAGAAGGCCCTTTTCAGGCCCTTTCAGTTCAGGTAACTAATCACGCATGAACTTGGTAATTTCTACTAGAATAGAATTTTTGACCAGAATGGTGTAAATAGAACTTTTAAATAATAAATTATTGTTATTTATAAAAGTGTATATGAGAAATTCATTTTTGATAATATATCGTAATTTATCTAAAAAGAAAGGAGTACTCCCTCCACCCCGTGCCATGTTAATCGAAAAGTTTTGATTTCGACACAGAAACTTATGTGGTTATGAAGGAAGATTCTTTTTTTGGTGGTAGTGAAGTTTACTGTAATAGTTGAGAGAGGAGTTAATGAATGTACGTACTGTAACAAATGAAATTGATTTAATATTTTTTTATATTAAAGATTATTAAAAAAAGAAAATATTTTATTTATTTTAAGACGGTACAAAAAAGAAAAGGTTATCGTTGCTTAAGGAAATTACATGATAATTTAGCTGAGAGAAAAGATAATAGAGGAACGGAGGGGGTAGTATTTTTTTGAGAAAAATTGAGGGAAATTACAGGATTGGCTTAGGAGATTCTCACACTTTAGAACATAAAAACGACGAACTTAGATTATCTCTTGGTCGTTGTCTAAAATGTTTCTATTTTCATGTAATGTGACCTTGATATCTCTTCCCCTCAGCTCATTTTTGTCAAAAATTTAGTTTTGTGTTAAGTTTTTGATTTGGTTATGACGAAAATCTCTCATGCTTGACCTGTGGATAAAATCCTTTAAACTACTTCATAACTCGAGATATGTCAATTGTGTATTAAATGTCTTCTCATTTATAATTATAATTTTAATATATTTAAGTGAAAATTCCTCACAAGTATTTCTTTGGAGATTTATTTTCAAGAAGATATCATTAACTTTTCAAAATTCTCACGAGATACCATTTCACATCACCCCTACT